>NKZZ01002073.1:0-30987 GCA_002370815.1 Metschnikowia hamakuensis | reverse complement strand
TGGAGATCATGGTGTTGGATGAGGCCGATAGAATGTTGGAGGAGGGTTTCCAGGCCGAGCTTACGGAAATCTTGTGGATATTTTTCAATATTCAATCTTGATTAAGATGATCAAAAACACCAATTGTTTCAATATTTAAGATGAAAAACAGAGATGCAGTTCTTGCCTTAGTGCATGACGAAACCAATCAGTCATTGTGAAAAAAGCTTTTCATGTCTTTTTGAATCACAAATATACCATCAATCGATATCCCCATTCCATGGAAGAACTATACTTTATAAAAGTATTTTGGTTCCAAATCATGTCTATAAGAACCAATGATATAAAGAAATATATCAATGATCTTTATAAATGATGGATAGGAAGTGTCTCATATAGGATGGAAGAATGGGGCTTTTGTATAAGTCGAATCGACACCAATCGGCCCCCGTGGCATATCATAACATAACTTTATTCATGATATCCAATGCTGTGGTGACCCTGAGACGTTTCCAAACTAAAGAATGGAGTTGTCCAATTCCAACAATATAATTCCATCTTTATACTGGCAAACGAATCCCCCATAATTCTCATAGTAGCGATCGTACACTGTTTGTACCGTAGACCATCACATGACTCTTTATTGCACTTCCTTGGTCTGTCCAATAAAAAGAAGAGTTTAATTATTCTCTTTTCCAAATGTAAGAAAAGCTAGTAGTCAATGTCCTTTGTGGTCAGCTTTTCCTCTTCCTCCTCCTCCACCGGAATGCCCCAGTCTTCGATTTCAAACTTCTTGCGCCCGTTCTTAAAAGCATACTCGCCATGGGCCTCCATCATCATGCCTCGTTCGGAGAGCACGGGGATTTTGATGATGTGAACAAACCCCTGCTGGATCTTGGCCGGCTCGTTCTTGTATGCCCTCTCTATCAACGCCGTCATGCCTGCATTGAATGGCTGCAAATGCAAGACTCCGTCCATCAACTGCTCGGCCATATGCGTGATGAACCCATCTCGTGGGTATAATTCCACGGGCAACGATGCCATGAGCGTGGCCGTGGGACTCTGACTAAGTATGCTTTTGAGCCCATGGAGAAACGGCACAACGTAGGTGGATGATGTGCACTCGTAGGGGTAAATCGAAGGGTTAAGGAACCCGGGCACCACGATGCGGACCATACGCCCTTGCTTGGAATGCATTTGCACGATCTTGGCCACATTCTCTATTGTTTGGCCCACACTTGGCGTGGGTCCTGCACCCAGCCCTCCGACGCCAACAAACGTCATTTCCTGGGCACTGGCTCCCGGAACCAAGCGTTGGGTGATATCAAATTGGGCCGAGTAAAACTCCAAAGGGTCATCCTGACCTTCTATTGGCCCCGATTTTTCGTTTGCTCGAAGCCCGTACCGCCAAGCTATCTTTAAGTCTTTTTCCACCACATTCGACACATTGACCTTCTGCAGGTCCTTGGCCAACTGAGCCTTTTTCTGCTCCTTGCTATTGCCTTTATACTCGCCCGGAAGATCCTTGGCCCATGCAGCCGGAGGCCCGACCACCACCACATGGCACGTGAGCTTCTTCTCTCGCCGGTTATGGAGCACTCCCTGCGCCGCAAACGCCCGGAGAAGAACCAGCGAAAAGTCCGTGGTGCCGGATTCCTCCACTAGAAGCGACTGGCCAAGCGGCAAGCCCTGGTGCACCAAAATGCGGTCGAGGTCCCCGGTTCCACTGGACACTGTAGGTTGAGAGGTCACCGAAGATGGCCGAACGGCGCGATTAAGGAAGATCTTGGGGGTTTCTTCTTGGTTCGTGGGGTTTTCTTGGCCAATGGATTTTCCTTGGCCAGCGGGGTTTTCAAGGGTGGCCAGAGGTATTTTCCCTCCCATAACGGGCGCCAACCCGGTTCTGGAACCCACTAGAGGTCTACCACCTAACGGAAGTCGAGGTGCGCCCAGCGGTGTTCTTCCAAGCCCAGCCCCAAGCGGCTCATTTCTCTTTCTAAACGACATCTTATCTGCCAACGTCTAAATGAGGATAATAGTCTGTTATAGTGGATCCAGTCTTGGAAATGTCCTGGTCTAGTCTTAGTTTAGTCTTAGTTTAGTATTAGTAGTAGATCTGTGGGAGTGTGTGGAGATGCGATGGGTGCGCGCACTCGCTGTAGACAAGTCCACCATCGTCACTCCCTACTCTCACCAAACGTATATAAACCCCTTGATCCCCGCCCCCCGATCCCCACCATCCGATCCCCAACACCACGTCTTTCTCTTTAACCGAACCGAATTCGAGCAAGAAAATCGTCCTGCTTAAAACGTTATAAAAAACCCAAGTGGATTGTGTCATTGATTGTTCTAGAGTTTCCAATCACTGGATTTGACTATCGTTGCAAGAACCGAATTTTGTGAATTTTGTGTGAATTTTGTGTGAATTTTGGTGAATTTTGGTGAATTTTGCGTGAATTTTGCGTGAATTTTGGTGTGAATTCAGTTGATTGAGTGTGAATTTGCCCGCATCCGAGAAGTGACAGACTGAAAGAAGAAGTCAAACTGACCAAGTGAAAAAGTGACAGACTGAGTGACAGACTAAGTGACAGACTGAAAGACTGTGATTTTCGAGAACTGATTCCCAGAGAGTATCAGGCAAAACTTCCTGATTAGGCTACTGCAGCAGATCCTACCAGGACTTCCGACCAACAGCTAGCAGAGTACTGACCAAGAGTCACTGACTAAGAGTACTGACGACTGACTGAGACAGATAGACTGACAGAGACAGTAACTGACCGACTCTGAATCCCAGACCAACAGACTGAGAGACTGATTACCAAGTGGCTCAGACAGATTCCTAGGTGACTCAGACAAATTCCTAAGTGACTTGGAACACCTAACAACACTGTGATTAGGTGATTGACTAAAACTAGCTGGAATTTACAGAACTGAACCTTCAGAACTAAACTACAGAACTAAACTACAGAACTAAACTACAACTGTTGATATGGGCTTCGTGGCATCTATACCCGTGACGTTACTCAGCACCGGGGCCTCGTGTTGTGGCGCAGCCACGTGCCTGGCGTTCTGCTCCTCAATAGGAGGCACGTTCCAGTCGTCCACCATGACGAGGGTGGCATACGCCATGCTTCTTCTCATCAACTCGCTCATCTCGTGGATTGCCCTTTCGCCGTTTGTGATCCACCGGTTGGAGAAAATCACCTTTGGCTACGTCAACAACCGGTGTGGCCCGGATGGAAAAGAGTGCATTAGCTTTTCGTCGGTTTACCGTATCAACTTGGCCCTTGGCGCCATGCACTTGATGTTGGCTGGGTTGCTTGTCAATGTCAAGACCACTCTGAATCCTCGGAACGTCATCCAGAACGGGGGGTGGAAGTTGAAGCTCTTGACGTGGCTTGGCTTGATGGCGCTTAATTTCTTTGCCATTCCCGATGACTTCTTTGTGTTCTACGGGAACCACATAGCCATTATCTTCTCGACCATTTTCTTGGGCATTGGGTTGGTTCTCTTGGTGGACTTTGCCCATGCGTGGGCCGAAAAGTGCCTTGAAAAAATCGAGCTTGAGGAGTTGACGGGCGAGGACGAGTATAATGCTGGGTTCTGGAAAAAACTCTTGATTGGAGGCACCTTGCTCATGTACGTCAGCAGCATTGTGTTGACCGTGGTGATGTACTGCTTTTTCGCCGGCGGAGGGTGCAGCATGAACCAGGCGGCCATCTCCATCAACTTGGTGCTTTCCGTGATCATCTCGGCCATTTCCGTCAACCAAAACATCCAGGAATCAAACCCCAATGCCGGCTTGGCCCAGGCCTCCATGGTGGTGTTCTACTGCACTTACCTCGTGCTCAGTGCCGTTGTGTCGGAGCCTGACGATAAGATGTGCAACCCATTGATTCGGTCCAAGGGCACCCGAACGTTATCGGTGGTTTTGGGAGCTTTCTTCACGTTCCTTGCCTTGGCATATACTACCACCAGGGCTGCCAACCTGTCTTTCTACGACACTTCAGCCACGTCCACCACGTCTGCTCCGGTGACGAGTGGCCAGCCCAGCGAGCGCACGCAAATGAGGTACGAGGCCATCAAGCAGGCCGTCAGTGAAGGCTCGTTGCCGGAGAGTGCTCTTCGCCAAGTGGACCTCTACGACGAGGAAGACTACGACACAGGCACTCCGGTCAAGTACAACTATACGTTGTTCCACGTGATCTTCTTCTTGGCCACGCAGTACATCTCCACGCTTCTCACCATCAACGTGACCCAGGACAATGTGGGCGACTTTATTCCTGTGGGCAGGACGTACTTTGCCAGCTGGGTGAAGATCATCAGTTCGTGGGTATGTTTCTTGCTTTATGGTTGGAGCTTGGTGGCTCCCATGATCTGGCCCGACCGCTTCACTGTTTCCCTTTGATCAGTTTTGGAGAAGATACTTTGGAGAAGATACTTTGGAGAAGATACTTTGGAGAAGATGTTTTGGGTAAAGAGTCGGATGAAATGATGAGAGGCTACAAACTATGATTATGGATCGCGTCTGATTAGACCAGTGAGTCTGATCACTGATTGGTGGTTGTGACGGATGAAGACTTGCTTCTTGATTGTGTTCATTACTATTCACGTGATCATATTCACGTGCTCATTACGATTCACGTGACCAACACCAAGTGATCATTTGTGAATGCCACTTATCAATTTTTCAGACACTGGCTGATACTGAATCTGAAATTGAGTTTAGTGATTCTGGTGCAGTGGAACTGATAGCAATGGCTGCGAATCACGTGCGCGTGCGGTGCAAGATTTGGAGGCAGAGTGGGATCCCACTTAGGAATGCAATTCCGAGCGAAAGAAAAAAAAAAAAAAGCCAAGTCCAGCCACTCCAACCCCCAACTCCAACCCAAACTTCAACTCAAATGAAATTCGAGTCCAAACCTCTTTATTTGCTTCTGGTGCTGGTCTTTCCTCCATTTGATGGTGGCACCTGCATACAAAAGGCGCTCTCGTCATTGGCTCATGGAAAAAACCGCACTTGAAAAAACTACTTCTTCAAGACTCCCCAAACTCCCACCATGTCTGCTATCATCAACAAGGCCACTGGCCTCGTCAACACCGCCGTTGCCAAGTCCACCCAGCTCACCCATGCTGCCATCTACTGGGGCAAGGTCGGCGCCGAGCTCGGCAAAACCGTGTACAAGAGCGAGGGCTTGGCTCCTCCATCGCAGGCACAATTCAAACAAGTCTACGAGCAGTGCTTGAAGCTTGTCAAGTCGCCCAGCGAGCAACAGGCCTTGATGCAAAAGATCACAACGTTCCAGCCTTCCAAAGAGGCCGCAGCCAAGGCTGCTGTGTATGGAATCCACGGCTTGGCGTTCTTTTCCGTTGGAGAGATCATTGGCAGAAGATCCTTTTTCGGCTACCCCTCCTTTGGCCACGCCCACCATTAAGCAGCTTCTCCGCTAGACGTGGACGCATGCTTCCATGTCCGTTGATGTTCATGGCTGTTTTGGTATATATAGCAGACTTAATACAGGTAGAATACAAGCAGAATCCATAGAGGCTTGTGTTGCTGTAGCTTCCCTAATACTCCATTATCACCAATACCACCAATACTAAATAGTACATTTATTAATGTTAACATTCGATTCAGTATTAAATGAATGAGTGATTCAATCCTCGGTTCCAGGATTACGCTATGATCCAAGCTTATGAATTCTGCATATTATCTAATGGTTACTTGATGCTATTCATTCACAAAACCAAATGCTGCATTTCTGAAACACCGGGATTGCGTAATGCAGCCATGTCTGAAACACTCCAGGCCGCGCGCACCTCGCCTTCCAAAAAGTATATAAGTAGCCATCCCCCCCAAGAATATGAGCCGCATTAATTGACAACAATAATGGGTTTTATATAAAACAAGAGATTTAATTAAATTATTTCTCGAATTGAATTTGGAAACCCTAATTATACAAAATTGCAACTGGAACTACCGGCATCAAAGGTCCGTGCATGGGCTAGAAGTTCATGGGACGCTTCAATCTACAGCCCAAGAGAAAGGACAAAGGGACAAAGGGACAAAGGGACAAAGGGACAAAGAAACAGAGACGAATGGTGAACATATCACTTTCTACAATAGCTAATAACCAAATTTGTCCTGCAAATTATCAGGTTAATAACTGGTCCGAGTTCAGTGAGTATCTCAGTGAGCTTCTGCTGATGGAAGAAATAAACTTTGGGGAATGTACGGTGAAGAATTGGAAAACGAGTCGAATTTAGGAGTCAGCTTTAACAGTTTCCAAGCGTTTTAGAACAAAGGCTCATTCATAGCAAGTTTGGGGACCTTGAAGTTTGGGGACCTTCAAGTTTGGGGACCTTGAAGTGTGGGGACCTTGAAGTTTGGGGACCTTCAAGTATACGGATTTTGAAGTTTGGGGACCTTGAAGTATGGTGAACCTACAAAGATGGAACATTTGGAAATCACTATTAGCAGTGGAATCATCTACTGACTTCATTATGGATCTAATGAATCTGAATTCCAAAGCGTGATTCCAATAATACAGCAAAGATCCGCTTATGACCGGCCCATTCTAAAATGCCCCAACCTACATTTTACTTTACTAACTATATACAGGATTCGTTCTTCTTGGTGCGCCTTTTCCAGCTGCATTGTACAAGTTTAAAGGGACTCTTGTCTACTGTTGAAGACACATTTATACTTACTGCTTCCTTTCTCTTCTTGAATGAGTCAGACAATTAATTTTCCTTTTTATTTTTATCCATANTTGAATGAGTCAGACAATTAATTTTCCTTTTTATTTTTATCCATATCGAAATATCTAAACAATCTATGATTTTTTATATTCAACCATATCAAATCTTATCTTGTTTAGACTGTCCAATTGTCTAATTGTCTAAATGTCTAATTGTCTGATTGTCTAATTGTCTAATTGTCTAATTGTCTAATTGTCTAGTTGTCTAAATGTCTAAATGTCTAATTGTCCAAATGTCTAATTGTCTAAATGTCTAATTGTCTAAATGTCTAATTGTCTAATTGTCCAATTGTCTAATTGTCCAATTGTCCAAATGTCTAGACACCGTCGAGTATAAACAAATCGTCTAGTATTATTATACTAGAGATCGTCTAATATTTACCCCGAATTTATATGACTTTTTTGGAAAGAAATGTCTGCAGGATACTTAAGGGTATAAGAATTAGTAGAAGATTAGAGAAGCACCAAGCTCGATACCTCAGGTGTATACGCAGCCAGCAGAACTATATACAGTCCAATCATTATTATATGCAGTCATGATTTCTTATCTGCAGTACTATTTATCTATCTGCAGTCTGTTACAGAACATTCACCAAATCAGCTACACATATCGAAAAAACCAGGCATTTCAGCAGAAAAAACCACCAAAAATAACTCAAAAATAACTCTCCTAGGGACGAGTCGAACGTCCGATCTCAAGATTCCAAATTCCCATTACAGTCTTGTGCCTTAACCAACTAGGCCACCGGGAGCTTTTATAAGAATACTATGAATTTACTACTGAACCCTAGAGAAGCCAAATTCAAGCGTCCTGTGCTTAAATGAAGCCAGGAAACACCTTGTATACAGTACAGGTGTAGAGGAAATGGCTGCAACCCCCGGAATTGCCCCGCGCACAAGGTACACCCGTACACCAGACAAGGTCAGCAGAAAAAGGCCCAACGCAAACACCCTTTTTTTTATCCTATCATAATATAAATTGGTTGGGTGGAATGCTGGGATTCCGGACATTGTAATGGATATTTCAGAATCAAATTCTATTGCGTGTGTGCGTTTTCAAAAGACCAAGATTGGCAATTCCGACCGCACCCTCGGCGCGCCCTCGGATCTCTCTCGGATCTCCCTCAGATCTCACCCACTCACTACAACAAGACATCAAGCAGTTGGTCCCTTAAAACTTTCCTCTTCAACAAAATTATTGATTAGCTCCTTTTCAGCTCCATCGACGCCTTCAGTATATTTCAGTATGTTTCAGTAGATTTCAGTATATTTCAGTATGTTTCAGTATGTGAATCTTTCACAATAGACACCTCCACGAAGATAAGTTTCTTACCAGTAATTAGGTGTACCCGTCCTGAACACGTGACTTTTGGTTTGAGCAAATGTCCAGGATCTTGCCTTTTGGCTCCAATCCACCACTCCAATCCACCACTCAATTACTGAAGAGTGTGTCTTCACAAATCATCCAAACTCAACCTCAGGTGAAAAAAAAAAAAAANAGTGTGTTTTCCCAAAACACCCAAACCCAACCCCAGGGGAAAAAAAAAAAAAAAAAAAAACACATACGCTAGTTATTAAGACATTTGGTGTCTTCGTTAGGGACCAATTGCTGAGAGATCTCTGATAAATACCCCTTACGCATAGTCGGTCACGAAGGGGCAATAACTCCGACGAAGGGGCGATAACTCCGACAAAGGAGTTATCACCGGCCAATGACAGCTCTCTGATAGGAATCACACATGAGGGATAAAATCTCCCGGGTCGTGTTGAAAAAAAGGGGTGTTGAAAAAAAGGGGTGTTGAAAAAGAGGGGTGTCGAAAAAGAGGGGTGTTGAAAAAAAGGGTGAAAGTTCTGAGGAGCGGATCTGGCTGCAATTTATATTCGCACTCCCCGCGCGTTTCATATTTTTGCTGCCACAAAACCGCCTGTTCCTGCGGTATATAAATAGGCGATCCCCCCAATTTTTTTTACAGCATAATTATACTTTTCTCTTCCTCGAACTTTGGCTTCATCGGGTCTAGGCCAATCAGCTGGATATATAAGGAGGGATATCTCTTCAGTTCAGCATGCGATAAGGAATAAGATCCACAAGATTATATAATGGATTCCTAGATTAGATATCCCAGAAGCATTCAATACAAGCGGAGAAATAAGTACAGAAGTTCCATACTTACCAGAGTTAATTTTGTTAGCCAATGAGACTCACGTTCCAGATTATAAGAGCGTTTTTGTTAACGTGCAACAATTGCTCCAAATTTACAGGATTTGAAGAGCAAATACTATTTTTTTCGAGTTTGTCATGACACCATTCGAACTCTTCTGATCCAGACAACTGACCGAGTGATTCTCTAGGTTCAAAATTGTCTATTTTAGTGAAATTCTTCATTAAAGTGAAATTCTCTATTTAGTGGAATCCTCGGTTTCGAACGCTTTCTCTGAACCCCAGGAAATATCTGTTGACAAGTCTCTGGCTAAAACCTCACCTTGGCTCAAACCCCGGTACAGACCAGCCTGGGAAAATGAATAGAGTATAGTCAATGGTATCGATAGAGTAACTTTATACTCTAATCCTAATACCAATGCTGTACTCCTATCTTCCTCCAGACCAAACAGAGTGCAAAGATCAGAAAAGATCAGAAAAGATCAGAAAAGATCAGAAAAGATCAGAAAAGATCAGAAAAGATCAGAAAAGATCAGAAAAGATCAGAAAAGACCAGAACAAGAACAAGATCAGAAAACTACTCCAGTTCTTTTGCTTGGGCCTTCTCCTTTCTCCTCTTGGAAGCTTGGATCATTTCCTGTTTCTGTTTCCAGTTGCGCTTAGTCAGCTTGAGCTCCGTGCTGATGTTCTTCCTCTCAATCTCCTTGGTCCGGATCCGTTTCCTCTGCAGGCCGCTAAGATGGCTGGTGTTTTCCATCCACAGACTATAGCCCAGGGAACCGGATTGCTTCATGACATTGATGATGGGCTTGACTCCCATCTGGTCTTCTTTGGTGAAGAAAGTCACGGCTTTGCCGATCTTGCCTCCTCTTCCCGTTCTTCCAATACGGTGCACATAAGCCTGTGCTGTCTGAGGAACATCATAGTTGATCACGAGATTGACTCCTTTGAAATCCACTCCTCTCGCAAGCACATCCGTGGTGATGAGCACCCAAATGTCTCCATTCTTGAACCGTTTGATCACGTCGTCTCTTTGTTTGGGCGTTTTTTCCGCATGGATCACGTCCACATTCAACTTATCATAGAGCAATTCGTGGAAAAGCGCCTTGGCCCGGACAATCGACTGCAAAAAGATAATCACGGGGGGTTTGAACTCGCCTTGCTGGAGCATTTGACGGATCGCCACGAGCTTGCCCTCTTCGGAGCCCGTGAAGACCAATTTCTGGTCAATGGTGGAAGACGCCGAGTCTTTAAGACCAACCACAATCCTCACGTTATCTCTCATGATGGACCGGGCAAGTTCCTCCACGCCCGAAGGAATCGTGGCCGAGTAAATGGACTTTCTTAAGCGTGGGTGTTTGAGTTCGGCCAAAATGGAGTCTGTTTGCTCCACAAAGCCCTTATCAAAAAGCCGGTCTGCTTCATCGATCACGAGCTCCTCCACGGTCGACAAGTCAATGTGGCCCGTTTTCACCAACTCAAGAAGACGCAAAGGCGTGGACACGATGATGGCGTATTTGGACGCATTAACGACATTCTGCTGGAGCCGAGAGGCTAGTGGCCGAGACAAAATGGCACTGGGGAGTGCCTTGAGGCCCTTGGTAAGAGTCTCGAGTTGCTGGTGGATCTGCAGGGCCAATTCATTGGTTGGGGCGATGATGAGGCCTCGGATGGCGGAGTTTTTGGCCTGGGCCCTTTTCTCCGCTGAATTTAGCAACGTCTGGATCATGGGGATCACAAAGGCTAGCGTTTTTCCCGATCCGGTGGGGGCACATGCAATCAAGTCTCGCTGGCTGAGAGAAACGGGAATAGCTTCACACTGGATGGGCGTGGGCTCGACAAATTCCGCCTCGAGCAAGTTGTGCCGGAGTTTTTTGCTGAGGTTGAAGCGGGATACCAAATCCTGGAACGATGCTATGGGCAACGGCACATCTTCTCCGGTCACAGTGGTCCTGCACTTCTGACGGAACCTCTGTGCATCCTCCAGCGAGGAAATGGTGAGTGTGGGGTTTTCCTGGTCACTATCATCTTCATCTTCGTCTTTGTCTTTGTCATCTTCATCTTCGTCCTTTTCCTCTTCTCTGTTTTCCTGGGCTCTCTTTCGATTGGTTTTGAAGAAATCAGTCTCTCGGTCCACCTCGTCCTGTATAGACTTGTGCTTGGGCTTTTCTGCCTTCGGGAGTGTAAAGTCCGACGTGGCCTTTTTGGTATTCTTGAGAGCGGCGCCTCTTGATAAGATCCTGAAAATGTCCATCTGTAGAGTTTAGTATATTTGAAGTTGAAGTAGTAGGAGTCGCGATCGCGATGGATGCCGCGAGATGAGATCATCGGGCGTCCTGCACACAAGCAAACATGAATGTCCCATAAAAAATCTCCAAGTCAATCAATTAAACTGTTGAAATCAATAGAATCTGATCTAGGGTGGGATTCCGAAAATTGGCTGTGGTGAAATGAATGGTCCCTTCCCCTGGTTGAAAAACGGTGGTGTACGGGTGTAGGGATTTTCCGCGAGGCTCTTGGAGAGTGCACTGAAAAAAAGTGAAAAATCTCACCATCTCAAACCAAGTGAAAGTCAAGGTTGGCACCCAAACACCCACAAAACGCAGCCTTTCAAACCCAAACCTTTCCAAACGCTTCAATCCAACGCTTCAATCCAACCCTTAAACCTTTCCAACCAATCACAGCATCACACCATGTCCATAGTATTCAGAAGAAGCATCTTTGTCAAGGCGAAAGCCGGACTCCGCAAAGACCCCGCCCAGGTGCTTACCACGTTCGGAGGCAAAAAGTACGAGCAGAGTGACGCCAACTTAAAGCAAATCAAGCACTTTTTGGCCGCCAAATACGCCATCCCCGATGACTTGGCCCTACAGGTGCTCACCCACAAGTCGTTTGCCAATGGCATCAAGCCGTACAACGAAAAGTTGAGTGTCATGGGCACCAAGTTGATCAACCTCTTTTCGGCCAAGTACGTGGTGGGAGAGCAGTGTCAAGGCGACATGGCCATCAACGGCAAGAACATGGATGTGTTGGGGTCGCCCATGGCCAAGGAGTTGGGAGGCCGCATGGCGTTGGGGGTGTTTGCCAAGAAGTCCAAGTTGAACGATACCATGTTCTGGAAATCGTACAACCACCTGTTGAGTTTCGAGGCCAGTGGCGAGTTGAAGGTCAGTGCTCAGATGATGTATGCGTTGGTGGGAGCCGTGACGTTTGTGCATGGCAAAAAGACGGCTGAGGAGTTTGTGCAGGAGAAGTTGATGGTTCTGGATAATGGCATCGAGGCCCTTGCCGCAAAGTACGTCCTGTAAAAAGAGAGACGAGGATAAAGAGAGACAAGGATAAAGAAAGAGAGAGGAGACGAGGATATAGAGAAGAAGAGGAGACGAGGATGGAGAGAGGAGAGAGGGGGAGAAACCAGAGTGAGAGGAACCGGGAGAATTGAGGAATCCCGAATTTCATAGATTATCCGGTGACCATTATTGACCATCCACTGACCATCCACTGACTTCCTAAACTCTGGGATTTATGTCCAGGAAGCTCCCAAAGGTTTCCAAGAGTCCACGAGAAAATGGGTCCATCAGATCAAGACAACAAGACAACAAGACAACAAGACAACAAGACAACAAGACAACAAGACAACAAGACAGAAGCAAGGCCAAAACAAGGCCAAAACAAGACTTCTGGTTGGTAGTTGGAATTCTGGTGCTTGGTATTTGGTACTTGAACTTCTGGTGGTTGAACTTCTGGTGGTTGAACTTCTGGTGGTTGAACTTCTGGGACTTGGTGCTTGGTGCTTGGGACTTCTGGGACTTCTGGTAATTCTGAGACTTCTGGACCCACCATCTAATGGACTCTATGCATCAATTCAATGAATGGATCAAGCAGTCAATTGAGTGAGAGATTTTCATCAGACTCAATGAGTTAAAGGAATGGGACGAGACGAGACGAAAATGAGACTGAGACTGAGACTGAGACTGAGACTGAGACTGAGACTGAGACTGAGACTGAGACTGAGAGTGAGACTGAGATTGAGACTAATTCTCAATGCACTCATTTTATTCTACGGACTCATTTTATTCGACAGACTCATTTTATTTAAGAGACTCATCGATTCAATACTAAATGGTTGAGACCTTGAAACTGAGACTATTTTCAAAGACTCATTTGCATGAATCGGATTTCTTGATTTTAATTGGTCAATCAAACTGAAACGAAGCGAGACTAAAGTTTATTCAGGAGATGTTCTCTAGACCTGTTGGTTTCGACTTCTTCTTGACTTCTTGACTTCTTCTTCTTCTTCTTCTTCTTGTTGTTTCTTTTTCTTGGGTGGAGACATTGACGCTTGTGAGAATCGAACCGCGGACCTGATTTAAAGAAAAGTATGAGGCTGGTGATGAAGTGCAAAATAAAGAGAGGAAAAGGAGGGGTTTTTTTCGTGAGCCTCAAAAAATGAGTTTCATTTCTGTTGATGTTTTTTTTTCGGAGTCTCATTCAATGCGTTTATCTCACTTTGAGACTCAAAAATAACGTGTTTTTTTCAACACCTCAATGCCTCAAAATCCTTTTACGCCATGAATTTCACAATGAATTTTGGATTTTTCCCACTCTTTTTTGTGATTTTGATGAATTGATGAATCTTGTGATTTTGATGATTTTGGTGAATTTGATGATTTTGGTGATTTTGGTGATTTTGATGATTTCGACAAATTTGATGATTTTGATGATTTCATAAATTTCATGAATTTAAACTTGTTCTTTTTTTGACTTCAAGACTCGATTTGATTTTCCAATCTGCGTTAAGAACTGAACGAGAAATCGTTAGACGATGAAAAGACATTTTTCGCTAATTGAAACTTGGTTTCGTTTTAAAACGGTCCGAAACTCGGGAATTGGGCTGGACGTGGTCCTTTTCATTGCATTTGCACATTCAAAGACTTTTGGCCATTTTGCACCCTCTGCATTCGCACATCACTTGAACTTTCCTAGTGACCATATCTAGACCACGTGACCGTATCTAGACCACGTGAGTGTGGTCTGAAGTGGAGAGTGTCCGAATTGGACCACGCTCACGTGTCATTAGACCATGTATATACAAAACATATCCGTTAATTACCGTACTGTAACGACCGTGCCTTTAATTACTGTTAAATTCTCCTGGTCCTGCAGATAGTCGCACACACTGATTTTTACCAAAATGTCTAATACGTGATTACTACTTCAGTAAGTACAGTTAGCCGAGGATTAAATGACGGTGTGGAACCACGTGATGACGTAATCATTGGTTTAGCATTAACCATGGGCTTAAAACCTGGCTCATTTAAATGCTTACGTAATCGGGCTACTCAATATGGTAATGATTTCCATAGAAAATATCGATAACACTGACAAAATGTATTTTCATTTATAAGAGGAGGCTTTAAAAATATTGTAGACACAGAAACTTGGAGGTGGAAGATGCTTATATGCAGGATTCACTCTATATCATGCATGCGGTCAACTATATTAAACCTACAGACTTCAAGCTGGTTCTAGACTAGATTACGGCCTAGAGATTCATGAAATTGTCTCGGTAATGCTCATTGAGCCAATGTCCCAGTCGTCAGAAACCAAGAATCATGCTTCTGTCTAAAGGTCTCAAGTGTCTAAATGTCTAAAGTGTCTAAATGTCTAAAGTGTCTAAATGTCTACAGTGTCTGAGAGTCTAAAGTGTCTAAAGTGTCTACAGTATTTAAAGTGTCTGAAGTGCCTGGATTGTCTGAAGTTTCTAAAGTCTCTGAAATGTCTAAAGTGTTAAAAGTGTTAAAAGTGTTAAAAGTGTCTACAGTGTTTAAACTGCTCAAAGTGTATAATGTATATAAAGTGTCTACACTGTCTATAGTATCTAAATGTCTAAATGTCTAATGTGTCTAAATGTCTAGATGTCTACAGTGTCTTAAGTGTCTACAATCTCTACAGTGTTTAAAGTGTCTAATGTCTAAAGTGTCTAATGTCTAAAGTGTCTCGGGTGTCCGAAGTTTCTGAAGTGTCTGAGGGATCTAAATGTCTACGAGCTTTGAGTGTCCAAATTATCCAAAGGTCGACAATGTCTTAAGTGTCTAATTGTCTACAGTTCTAAAGAGTCTACACTGTTGAAAGTGTCTAAAGTGTCCAAAGTGTCCACAATATCCACAATATCTTCAGTGTTTAAAGTGTCTAAATACCTAAAGACACTAAGTGTTTAAAGTGTCTAAGTGTCTAAGTGTCTAAATGTCTAAGTGTCTAAATGTCTAAGTGTCTAAATGTCTAAATGTCTAAGCGTCTAAAGACTCTAAGTGTCTAAAAGCCTAAGTGTCTAAAGTGTCTAAAGGTCTACAGTGTCTAAATGTCTTAAGGTCTAGAGACGAAACGGGGATTTACAAGGCGGTATTGACCGGTTATTGAGGTACTGGTGAAGACCAGGTTTGAGTGGAATCCAGCAATTCTTATTGATCCTTGAAAAAGAGTCGAGATCCACGGAACAGAAACCACTTCATGCACACCTCCATATCTAGGTTTTTTCCTATGATATTATTACTTTTTAAATGTATGATTGAGATCTATAAGTTTTTAAGTTTAAAAAAAATGAAGTTCATTTAAATTTACCGGGTAGTTGAGCACCGGAGTGGTTCAGTAAAGAGCTTTTCTCACAAGAGTCTCTTGGGGTGTACTGGTCTACTTTAGAAACAAAGGGAATATTACAGGGTTTAGTAGGACACGTTAGTATGGAATAATTTATGGATGGAATAATCTATGGATGGAATAATGTGGTACGGTCGGGGCTCATAACCCGTCAATGCTCATAACCAAACGCTCACAACCAAACGCTCACAACCAAACGCTCACAACCAAACACTCATAACCAAACGCTCACAACCAAACACTAGTCTTAAGTGGTTCCACACCAAACTTCAAGAAAAAATAATCAGACTGAATCTGGAAAAAATAAAAATGATGAAATTATACAAAAAAAAAAAATAAGAGTGTGTACACCACACGACCAATTGAGTGCATGCGTATAATAGAAAAAGCCTTAATCAGGTGGATAAATCTCCAGGGTCCATCCTTAAAAAAGCTTAAAAAATACTTGACATTTCTTTGATGGGAACGGGAAGTGGTTCTCTCTTCAGATAATTTGCTTGTTACAAGGTTCGTACCCCTCCCCATAGGCGTCGGGCCTTTTTCCGGCGGCCAAAATCGTTACTAACGCAAAGCTAAATCGTTACTAACGCAAAGCTACATCGTTTTACGCCACGCCAAATCCCTTGACGTGAATACAACAACGGCAATTGGTTTGCTATTGTTATATTTCCGCACAATCAGACACACATTGTTTCCTAGAAGCACTTGGGGGACTTTTAAAGAGGTAATTCGCCATTTGGACGACTGCATGGACGAAAATCTCACCCAAAACACCGATTATGACTTTGGACTACAGATAGTATAAGAACCTACCGATTATGACTTTGGACTACAGTTAGTATAAGAACCTTTGAAAGGTACAGTTAAATAGACACAATTGAACAGTTTCTGTTGAAATGTAGAGTGTGTACCTCTTAAGTCCGCGAATTACAACCTTTTTTTCCACCCCCATTCCCCCCCCACTCCAACTCCACCATAATTCCACACCACAATCCAATCAAATTCCAATCAAATTCCACACCACAATCCAATCACAATCCAATCAAATTCCAATCAAATTCCAAACCACAATCCAATCACAATCCGAGCAGACAATGAGCTCTACCGAATCACGTGATCAGCGATGAAATAAACGATTCTCTTCTTCGAGAACAATAGGTTGGAAACACAAGTGGAACTAGTTCAACAGTAATCTCTAAACTTTTACAAGACCAAATCGAGTGTAGTGGTCATACTCTTGCAAGACCTGCACAAGGCCTGTGTAGATTGAAAGAGGTACACGACCAGGAGGTACAAGACCGAAAGGTACAAGACCTAGAGACACAAGACCAAAAGGTACAAGACCTAGAGACACAAGACCTAGACCTTCTGTTGTTCCTCGGTAATTATGCCAAAGTTCTCATCTGGACATCCTGCATGTACATAGAAAGCATATGCAGTACGTATAAGACTGGCAATGCTGCTGCGCTGTTTCAGCTTCGTGTTTCAGAATGATTACCTCATTGATCTCCAATAACTCTCTTCAGTAAGGAGAGGTGGTGGGTTGACTCATGTATATTCTTAGTTTGTCTTATCTTAGTTTGTCTCATAATTAGTACTAGGAGTAGTGATTTGTTCTACTCATCCTAGAGTGAATATCTGTGACAAAATAGGACGGGTCCGTCACTGTTGATTTGAGTGTGCGATCGCACATGTTATTTGGCGACTTACTGAGATTTCCCAACCCCTCTGTTGATTTCAAACCAGGGGTTTAGTCAGGGGTTTAAGTTCAATAGAATAAGCCGTTGGCATTGCTTATGCGGATCTTGTTCGGTTGGACAAGTTCTATTATTTCGTTAGGATCTTGTTGCCCCCGCCGGCCTTTAAAGGAGGCGGATTCGGGTCCAATTCCGTTAACTGAAGATTCCCCCTTGACTGAAGATTTGGAAGATCCCCTTGACTGAAGATTTGGAAGATCCCCCTTGACTGAAGATTTGGAAGATCTCCCCTTGAGTGAAGATTTGGAAGATCTCCCCTTGACTGAAGATTTGGAAGATCTCCCCTTGAGTGAAGATTTGGCTCGGAGAACGTCGCTTACTTTAAGCCGTTCTATCGACGACGGTACTAATTCTACCCCTAAAGGATTATACCGGCGGAACCCCTAGAAGGTGTTGGTCGTCTTGAATTTAAGGACTTCGGACAATTTCTTGATTAGGCTGGGTGTCCGAACGACTCAATTGGCAGTCCACTCATGTCAACCATACTTCACACGGGAAAAGAAAAAGGAAAAGGAAAAGGAAAAGGAAAAGGAAAAGGAAAGGAAAGGAAAAGGAAAAGGAAAAAGGAGATACTAAAAATTCCAGAAATACTAGAATACTGTGGGGAATCGCGTCCTTATATATTCTTTTGGACTTGCAGCCAACGCACGCGCATGTTGTCGCGCTGTTTCATATCCAGCCGCGCCGTTTCATATCCAGCCGCATATTTCGCGTACGTTAAAAATCTCTATGGGTGTTTTGGAATGACGGAGTTGGCCCATGGCTCCAACGTCGCCGGCTTGGAAACCACGGCTACTTACGATGAAGAGGAGGAGGAGTTCATCATCCACACGCCGCATTTGGGTGTCAGTCTTTGAATTATCATGAAACAAGAAATTGACAACAAATGTTCATTGTGACATTAGATTGGACTTTGGACAATTCATTCGATGGCAATTTTTTTGTGTGTTGATATTTCAAAGACTACAACTTGATGTGTTGGAGTTGAAGTTGAAGTTGAAGTTGAAGTTGAAGTTGAAGTTGATGTTGAAGTGCGCAAGTGCACAAGTGAGAAACTCACAATGCAGTAATCAAAGTCGGCGCAGTCTCACTCATTCTCTGTCAGTCTCAGTGTCATTTCTCACTCTCATTTCTCACTCTCATTTCTCACTCTCACTCAGACCCTCAGTCTCAGTCTCAGTCTCACTCACTCACTCACTCACTCACTCACTCACTCAATCAATGTACCATTCAGCAAGCAAACAAGTCAACGGTCTTTTCCAAATGAATATTTTTTCCGTAGGGAGTGAAGTGTGTTATTTAAAGTTGAGCAAGATTTTAAGTTGAGTGGTTAGTATAGGGGAGAGCGAATTAGGGGAGAGCAATTTAGGGGAGAGTAAATTAGGGGAGAGCAATTTAGGGGAGAGTAAATTAGGGGAGAGTATTTATTGGGAAGAAACACGTAATGGTGATACATAATCACGAGTGGCGAAAAACCAAAAAAACATGTGTGGAGGAATTCGCGGTGTTGAGTCGTCTAATGTTCCCAAATCATCAAGTGATGCTCAAAACTCCTACTCATGGTGCGACTTCTCAACTGGTCCGCGAACAAAAACACCCATCGGGTCATGGGTCTGCGGAAGTATGGTTATGCTGCTTTCGCGCGCTCCACCAGTCTGCATGATCTAATGTCACTGGAGCAATGCGTCCGGCAAAGACGTATGGAAAGGAAAGTGCCCACTGAACCACTGTTAAACCCAACAGACCCAATTCCAATGGTACCAACCAAAAACTCATTAATGGCATTATCTGCTTAACGATATACTTGAATACTCAAGATGCTTGAAACTCCAATGAGATCTAAATAGCTGATACTTGGTACTGATACTTGGTACTTGGTACTTGGTACTGGTACTGGTACTTGTTACTGATACTTGGAAACCAGATCTTCGCTTCAAGGCAAAACCAGGTGCCTTCTTATGGATGCACAACTACCACTATATAACAATTGAACAGAACGATCTGTACTTACCACAAACAGTGGGACAGACGTTTCAAACTGCAAAGAAGTTTGTTTTAAATACCTGGCCAAGTTCAGTGCCTGATATGCAACTTAAGCTTTCATACCTGATGACGGGTGAAAATGTTTCTTGGTAATCAAGACCTTCTTTCTGAAAGTTTAAGAATGGTTTCGGCGATCTCAAGAATTTTCTCTTCCACATGCTTGAAATAGCGGCTGACATATGTTGCCTCTCTCAATCAATCAATCCAATAATACTAAATCTGCCGATGTTAAAGGAGAATCCCCCATTAAATGAAGATCCCCTTGACTGAAAATTGGCTCGCAAGAACTTTGCTTCTTTTAAGCCGTTCTATCGACGACGGTATTAATTCCATCTCAAAAAAGAATTCACCAACGGAACCTTTAGAAGGTGTTAGTCGTCTTGACTTGAAGGACTTTGGACAATTCCATGATTAGGCTTGAGTTCCAAATTATTCAATCGGCAGTAAACAAGCTTAAAAGCTTCCTGCAATTGCAACACCCACTTCTTCAATAATTTTTCAATTCCCAAAGATGAAAATTTCATTTCTTGGGATTAACCTTAAAAAAACTGGGGGGTGGGGGGAAGTAGAGTGACTAACTAATCGTGTCACGTGGACAAATTCTACATGTAATTTTCGAAATCCATCAAAAAGTTTCTTTAAATTTTTTTTAATTGCCTCTTTTTAATTGCCTCTTTTAAATTCACTTTTAACTTGACAAACTCGTGTGTTTGTCTATTTTGCAGAGTAAATGAACCGTTCACTTTCTCAGTCTTTAAGAAGACACTACGGACCAT
This sequence comes from Metschnikowia hamakuensis, assembly GCA_002370815.1. Classification (NCBI taxonomy): domain Eukaryota; kingdom Fungi; phylum Ascomycota; class Pichiomycetes; order Serinales; family Metschnikowiaceae; genus Metschnikowia; species Metschnikowia hamakuensis. The sequence goes on along the minus strand of NKZZ01002073.1, from coordinate 10,853 downwards.
TGGCTTAGTTTGAAGTTCTGCAATATAATCATAATATTTCTATTCCAAGGTCGTCTAAGAGCCTAGAATATGAATCTATTGGGTATTAAGTCTGGGGTTGGTGGAGGTTACAGCCAAAAAACTGGGTCGTGCGCAACCCATATTCACACTAAGGTAATTATTCCCAAATGCGCGGCCACACGGCTAATCAAGTGCACGAGCGCATGCGCGTAACCCCACACATGTGATTTGGACCACGGCTCCGAGCTCTCAATATTTACTTTAATATACCACTCACTTATCTACTACTTTTCACCACACACCTCCACACACCAAAACAAAACAACAATAACCAAAAAGCCTACTTTCAAAAATCCTATTCTCAAAAATCCTATTCTCAAAATGTCTGATAACGAATTTGCTCATGCGCTTGCTGGAGCCGGAGGTGGGGCCCTCTCGATGGTAGTGACTTACCCATTGGTGACATTGTCTACGCTAGCACAGACGACGCAGAAAAAGAAGGAGGCGGAAGCCCAAGCCGCTGACCAATCAAACGACTCCAATCAAGACACTCTGTCGACCATGCAGGCGCTCCAAGGGATCTTACGGAAAAAGGGCGTGCTGGGGCTTTACTCGGGGCTTGAGAGCGCGTTATATGGAATCACCTTACTGAACTTCATTTACTACTACTTCTACGAATTCACCACCAATGTGTTTGTACGCGCCAACATTGCCGCCAAGAGGAAAAGGGGCTTGTCCACCATGCAGTCCATCGTCACGGGGGCCATTGCTGGCGCCATTACTGTGGTGGGCACCAATCCATTCTGGGTCGCCAATACTCGCATGATGACCCGGGCCAAGGAGAACGGCGAACGGAGCCACTCCACCATCAAATCGATTCTTGAAATCATTGAAAATGATGGTGCTGCCACGCTTTTCGCTGGCGTTTTTCCGGCTCTCGTGCTTGTCATTAACCCTATCATCCAATACACCATTTTCGAGCAGGCCAAGAACGTGATTATGGCTGGTGGAGGAATCCAGAGCTTCAATGCAGTCAAGGCGTTTTTCATTGGTGCCTTCGGCAAGTTGGTGGCCACCACGCTTACTTATCCGTACATCACGCTTAAGTCCCGCATGCACGTGAAGAAAAAGGAGCTTGGCTCGGAAAATCTCTCCATGTACCAGGAAATCCGCAAGATCATCCGTGAAGAGGGCTTGGAGGGCTTGTACCGTGGCTTGGCCATCAAGTTGTTCCAGTCCATCACCACTGCTGCGTTCTTGTTCTACTTTAAGGAAGAGTTGTTGAGTGGAAGCATTACTTTGGTGAGCATTCTCCGGGGCAACAGACTTAAAAAGCTGGTCCTTAGAGGGTGATGGATCCGGAAGAAATGACTGGTAGAGTCTGAGACTAGATTCTGGATTCTGGGATTCTGGGATTCTGACTATATGATTATCTGGAATTCGGGGATTCGGGGATTCCTAAATCTGGGGATCTGTCAAGATGAAGGAATTGAGATCCCCATTCTAACTGCTTAGGATTATGGATGTTGGCTTATGAATTATCATCAGCATAATTCATTGAAGTTATGAGAGATAAGAGTCATGTTATGATTCATACAGTATCCATTCTTCAGGATTCATGATCCAGAGATTTTCATGTTGAGTTGATCTATGAGATTTTCACGTTCATGGGATGAATGATCGAACTATCGTTGACTATCCATCATGATACTCTTGATCGTTTCCTTTTTACAAGTTAAGGCATTCGCAATTCCCATGACATGAGGGTATAAATTATGGGAATGACGTGAAGATATAAGTTATGGTCTGAGTTATGACATGCAGTTAATGGTCATTTAGAGGTCTCAAAACCTAAAATGACCCAATTCAGATTATTCTTGGTTATTTTTGGTCATTTCAGGTCAAAGTTTTCATTTCTTGTTCAGTTTTTGGACAATGGTCAATGGTCAATGGTCAATGGTCAATGGTCAATGGTCAATGGTCAATGGTCAATTACTAGTCAATTACTGGTCAATTACTGGTCAATTATTGGTCAATTACTGGTCAATACTTGGTCATTTCTTGTTCAATACTTGGTCATTTTTTGGACATTTCTTAATGAATTCTTGGTGAGTCCTTGGTCTTTTTTGGTCAATTCTTGATGATCTATTGATGATCTATTGATAATCTATTGATTAATTATTGGTCGCTTCTTGGTCAATTCTTGATGATCTATTGGTCAATTCTTGGTCAATTCTTGGTCAATTCTTGGTCATTTCTTGGTCATTTCTTGGTCAATTATTGATGAATTATTGATGAATTCTTGAAAAATTTCTGGTCATTTCTTAGTGAATTCTTGGTCAATTATTGATGAATTATTGATGAATTCTTGAAAAATTTCTGGTCATTTCTTAATGAATTCTTGGTCAATTATTGATGAATTATTGATGAATTATTGAAAAATTTCTGGTCATTTCTTGGTCAATTCCTGGTCAATTGATGAATTCTTGGGTCTTGTCTCAGTGTTCGCATCAGCGCAGCCAGGATCTGAAGTATGCGCAGTGCAGCTCTTTTCCCTCACTCTCTCTCACTCTTTCCCTCACACTCTCACACTCTTTCTCACTCACTCACTACAGACTATTACATACACTACTACACTTCACACACCATTCTACTCCTCCACACTATTCTACTACTCCACACTCCACCGCCCACCATACGCTAAATTTGGAATATAGTGATTTGCTAGACACAAAGGGATGTCACGAGACTCTCTGCCGAGACCCAGGGACACACTGGATGCAGGTGGGCCTCCGCATCTACTCCATTCCTCCCAACACATCCGGCCACCGGATCCCCAGGGGCTGGAGAAGAACGAGACATCTGAAAGGAGAATCGGAAATCGAGTCAGTTTGGTTGGGGGGAATTTTGAAAGGGGGATCGAACGGGGGATTGAACGGGGGATTGAAAGAGGGATTGAAAGAGACAATATCCATGGAATGGTTTTGGAAGGAACGGAAGGGACCAGTGACCATGGCAGTGATTGTATAGGCGGGGACGGGGACGGGGACAGGGACGGGGACGGCGACAGGGACAGGGACAGGGATGGGGATGGTCCGGCAAACACCAGTGCCTCTCCGGATGGCGGATCTGAAACGGCCACCAAACGAGCCGTGGCCCGAAGGGCGTGTCTCTCGTGCCGGGAAAAGAAGATCAAATGCGATGGAGAGGCGCTTACGCAGAAGGACCCGCCGTCGCTTCCGGCCCCCATTTGTTCCAACTGCAAGTTCCTTGGAATCGAGTGTGTGTTTGTGCAGAGCATGAGGGGAGGCCGACGCCGGAAACGGCTCGTGGATGTGCCGGCCATGGAAACAGAACAGAAGTATATGAAGTACGGGGAAAGGGACGAGGGGAGAGACGGGACTTTCGGGGGAAGAGACGGCACTTTCGGGGGAAGAGACGGCACTTTCGGGGGAAGAGACGGCACTTTCGGGGGTGCTTCAAGAGATGAGTTCCGCGATGGAGGCCATGGTGGAGGCCATGGTGGTTATATGTCTTCTGGAAATGGGTTTTTTCCGGGAAATGGCTCTGGAAATGGCTCTGGAAATGGCCCTGGAAATGGCTCTGGAAATGGCCCTGGAAACGGCTCCGGCCTAACCCCTATGGCTCTGGCCACTACTCCGTCCACAGCCTTCTCCCAGAGATCGTCGTTTGGAGACCTTGCCAACTTAAAGCTCCCGTCGCCTACACTCCTGTACGCATCCACATACTACGACTTCCCGTCTGGAGAAAGCGGCCTGGCCGACCTGGAGTATCTGGGCCCGTTCCGCCTGCACAGAGGCCACCGTTGGAAGGGTTTCTACGACGAAGGCAAGTATGGCCACTGGAGACACGGCCATCACCACTTCAAGGGCCCGCCACACCATCGACACCGCCTGAAACACCGTGGTGGGTGGGGTCCACATTTCGGGCCTCCTTTTGGACCGCATTTTGGGCCTCCTCCGCCTCCGCCTCCTCCACCATTCGGCCCTCCTCCACCTTTTGGGCCTCCTCCTCCTCACTATGATCCTTACCATCCAGGCCCTCCGTTCCCTTACTACCCTTACCTGCATCCAATGGAGGCCTACGTGTCACATGAACACCGAGGAAAGGCCCACCGGCGAGACCATGACGCTGAGTATGGGAGTGACGCTGAATATGCCCGTGACGCTAAGTATGGACCGGCCATGGCTTCTTCGGAGGCCTTTGGCTCTCCTGCTGCAGATCCGGCGGAAATCACCGGTGCTCTGCGTGACTTAGGCAATCTTGAAAGCCGGAGCTCGTCTCGTCCACCTTCAGATTCGCCCAGAGATGCTAACTACCATGATTACGATAACTGGCGCAAGCCGAAGCATGACTACGGGCCTCCTAGACCCTATGAGTATGCATACGAGCCTTCGGGACTGCACAAATACGACGGTCCATATGATGGTCATCAGTACGGCCCAGGTGCTCCGTCTGAGGGTCATTATGGACCCCATCCTCATGGCCCTCCTCCTCATGGCCCTCCTCCTCATGGCCCTCCTCCTCATGGCCCTCCTCCTCATGGCCCTCCTCCTCATGGCCCACATGGACCCCATGGACCTCCACAGGACCATGAATATGGGCCTGGTCCGGGACCTGGACATGGACATGATGCCTATGGCCCCTACAATCTGAACTATGGACGCCATGGACCGGGCTTAAAACCTCCTCATCATGGGCCTCGTCATCATGGGCCTCCTCACTTTAAAAGGCCCCATCGGGGTGGCCCCGGACCTGAAAGTTACCAAGGCCATGACTACGACGATGAGCTATCCAATTATACGAAAGACCGGCCAGAAAGTGTCTACAGTTATGACGATTCTCGGGATATGGACCGTCAAAAATGGCACAACCGGTTTGGTCTGAAAACAGAAACCATGGAGTCCTCCAAGGATATGGACTCCGGTTTAGATATTTACCTGCAGTCCGAAAGATGGAAACCAGAGCCATCTATGCCCGAAGGATTGGATAAGAAAGATGGGACTTCTCTGCAGTCTTTGATCGACCGTCAAACCGGTATACGGAATCTCTCAGTCAACGATACACCGAAAAGCTATAGCGACACATTATCCATTCAATCTGGGAATAGAGAAGCTAATAGAGAAGTCGGGGGAAATGCAGGAACCAAAAGAGAAATTGGGGGAGGTGCAGGAACCAAAAGAGAAATTGGTGGAAATTCAGGAACCAAAAGAGAAATCACTGGTGGAAATACTTCTAGTGGTGTTCATTTTGATGCATATGAGCTTGAGGAAAACGACTTGCCTTGCCCAAGAGATATGCAGGAGCTCCTTGACTTCTACTACGAGTACATCCAACCCCGGGAATTTGTTCTTCCGCCCATCAACCTTTTCCTCAAGTGGGTTCCGCTCAGCTCAGACAGTTCGGTGTACCATGCATTGATAGCTACAGTGTGTGAAAAAAAGGACTGGAATTTTAGCCGGAACCCTCAACATTGGATCGACAAAATGCACAAGTTCTGGGACAACTTATCGGACTACGGCATGGTGCTTTGCTCGTTCTTGGTGTACCATACAAGAGACGTTTTCCGAGATCAACTGGCACTTTTGACCAGCATGGCCCAGTGCTGGAGCTATGTACAGGAAAACCGTTATATGGAGGCCTTGAATAAGGATGCCACTTTAAATGCCCGGAAACTGTTTGAGCGAGAATCTCTCCTTCATATAATATGGTCATTATGCGTGGGGTGTCTTTATTATCGGGCTGCTGGAGGATATCCATACACTCCTGCACAGCTTGTGGGCTCCGGGCCCATAACCGTGGGATACTTAAAAGAAAAGATCCCGTTTCCCTTGCCAAGTGCAGGAATCGACCCTGCCAAAACGAAGCAACTTTCCCGGATTTCCAGAGAAGACTATGAGAATAAGCAGCTTGATAATATTAGTTGTGTGATCCTAGCAGTGGAGCATTGTCTGCAGGTACTTGACCAAATGGGAAAGAAGAGTGGAGCGATTGGGAAAGAGGCCCAATTCTTGGAATGTGAGGCTCTTGAAAATTACTTTTCCTTATACACATACCGGATTGAAAAAGACCTTTTGATCATCGACTCTTGTGTGGTAAAGGCCCAATTGATCAAGCTGAGAACAGACCTTATGCAGTACGAGCATTTATTAAAAGCAGGACTTTTCGGGTGCTTTTCTAAGCCTGTTACGAATAAAACTGTTCCTGATTATAATGCATCGGACTTGAAGCAGATCCAAAATGCTTCCAATCTGAACTTTATTCGGGGTTTGGTGCTTATGTGCAGGAAAGTCATTGGGATTTTCCACATGTACCAGGGTTATACACAGGACAATCATCTTAAGCTTCCGGTGGGTTTTTGTGGGTCTGCAAAACCATTACCTGAATTGGATTCCTGGGCAGGAATGTCTGTTCATGCTAGCTTATGTGCTCACTCGCTTGCTCGAGCCATACCTATATTGATACTCTTTTGGGAAACTCTTAGCGAGCAGAGAACGGAAGTCTTTGGCGACGTTAATATTGCAAAACTCCAACAATGGCTGGATACAACATTAGAGTATCTTCAGCAAGAAACAAAGTTTGGGGACCCGGACGGCTTATATGCAGGCCTCGACAAGATCTCCCGAAATCTCCAGCTGTTTCGGACACTAGCGCGTGGAGTGACCAGCTAAGTGATAGGTTTAGAGAAGAAGGGAGATTTGCGGCAAGTGAAAGTCAAATTGAGTTTAAAGGGGCAATTGAAGGAATGAATGGTTTTGATAGCAACGACACGTGCCCTTGTGCACGTGCAAGCGTGTCACGTCACATGGTGATCATGCGAAGTTCAATCAGCCCTGACATCATTGCAAACCAACAACATGATCAGCATCTTCAAGCCCCCCGTGTGCTCTCGGTTCCCCTCGGTTGAAACGCTCAATCGGGATGTAACCCCGATCCCCGTGCATTCACATAACGACTATTGGCGCAAGCGGCCGCTTGTGGATGCGCTTCTGCTCGGGTGTATCAGTGTGGAAGCGGATATTTGGAAGTTTCCAAAGCCGTATGTGGTCACCGACACGTATACTCAAAGCACGGCGACATTCGAAGCTAATGAGCTTTACGTGGGACATAATCAGATGCATTTGGAGACGCAGGGCACGTTGGAGAAGATGTACTTGGAGCCCCTCAAGGCGTTTTTGGAGTCATCCAATAAGCAGTTTTCATTTGCAAAAAACCCGGGTAAAAACGGTGCAGATCTGGCGCTTATAGGTGGAGATTTCGTGCATGGAGTCTTTTATGATGACCCCGAGCAAACGCTTGATTTATGGTTGGATATCAAAACAGAAGCCAAAGAGACGTATTTGTTCTTACAAAAACAGCTCCAGCCGCTCATTGATAAGGGGTACTTGACTTCGTATACTGAAGGCAAAGGAGTGGAGCGTGGGCCCATTACCGTGACGCTCACCGGAAACATTCCATGGGCCTTAATCGAGGCCGAACATACCCCCACACGCCATGTTTTCCTCGACTGTCCTCTTTATGATTTGCCACAAGCTTCAGAAGAGACCTTTGGCCGGTACCGCAAGTTGTGCATCTATGCAAGCACATCATACCAACGAGAGGTGCAAAAAGATCGAGAGCCAGGAAGCCAATCATCTCAGGACATGGTCCAAATTGCTCATGAACACGGACTCAAAGCCCGCATCTGGGGTGGGCCCGAGTGGCCCCATCGTCTACAGGAAGATTATTGGAGGAGAGTCTTAGGCGATGGATATGATCTTCTCAATACAGATTATATTCGTGCTGCTAGTGAGTACCAGTATGGAGGAGTTTAAGGGACAATGAGGAGTTTAAGGGACAAGGAGGAGTTAAACAGACAAATGAGGAGTTTAACGGCAAATGAGGAGTTAAACAGACAAATGAGCAGTTGAAACAGTCAAGGATAAGAAATCAGTGGGGTTTCAAAGAGAGAAAAACAGAACTTTGGAAAGCCACGGAGAGAACTGGGCCAAAAAGAAGAAAGAAGACGGTTTAGGGGACTTTGAATGATTCCGGGAAAGAAAGGAAGTTCCAGAAGGAATGAAAACGACGTTTCAGAAGAAATTCAAAAAGGTGTTTCAAGAAGAACTAAAGGCCTGGCGAAGTACTCAAGAATCCATTGTTGAAGTTAACAATGAACAATGTTCTGGAGGTGGATTTAGAATTGAGTTCTCATGAACTGAATCACGATGACTGATGACTGATGACTGATGACTGCAAGAATGTGAGGATGAACTTGAAGAAGTTGTGAAGACTTTTACGATCTTTTTGGCTTGGTCTTTTGGCTTTTGGTTTGGTCTTTTGGTGGGGGCTCATGGTGAGTCGGAAGCCCTGGCCTTGGATACACACCACTTCAGTCGAGGTGGAGTTTTGGTCCAGAAACAAATTAGAGATTGCAACATTAGAGCAGTCATACGAAAATATACTAAACACTGTGAACAAAATGCAAGTGTTTTATTTTGATTCCAGTTAAAGTAGAATAAAAACGTACACTTTTTTGGAGAATAGAGTGGAACATGGAGGACCCCGGAATATGGAGGCTGCAGGGGCCAAAACACCCGTGCACCAGGCAACCTCAGCATAAAAAGGACCAACGCAAAGCACTCTTTTTCGCCTTCAGTCTTTGAAAAAGGGTATTTTTAGAAAGCTGGAATTCCGGACATCACAATGGTTCATTTTTGGGCTTAAAAAACCACTGGGTGTCTTAGAACAGTAATAGGGCTAATCAATTCCGGGCGCGGTCCCCGGTTATGGCCGCCAGGGCTCAAAACCAGTTCCGGGCTCAAAACCAAGGGCCACCAACAATAAATCCCCAAATGAAACCCCATTCCACTCTCTAACTAAGTCATATCAATAAATACTATTAATCTATACTCGGATATTTACAAGAATCTATATACTTCTCATACGTTCGCCTTCAACCACTCGTACACGTAGAAAATGGTGGCATTGGCCGGAATACACCGGACCAAGGTGATCCCCAAGCCATTGTACAAGTTGCGGGCCCCGCCAGGAGTAGCCAAAATGGACGCTAGCACCGAGCGTATGGAAAGGCTCTGGTAAGTCCGGCCCGAGGTGTGCGACGTCTGGATGTTGGACTTGATGGTGTCCACCGGGTAAATGGACAAGTTGAAGAGAAAGCCAGCCGCAGCCCCACTCACAAGGTTATTTGTATTTTTGGAAGCAGGGTAGAAAGAAGACAACAAGGCGTTTGTTTTCTCATACGTAGCAAACCAAATGGCCGTGCCCACCAGTTCTCGAAGCACCGTCAGAGAGAGCCCCAGCCAGAGCCCCGAAACGCCATTTTTCCGGACAATCAGGCGCATGACCGAAGCGTAACTATGGTTAGCATTGCCTGAATAGGAATTCTTTTGCATGGTATTGGCAATCTGCAAATTGCACTTGACCAACTCCACCGGAGTCAAGACAAAGGACGCCGCAAGCCCCGAAAACGCCCCGGATGTACACACACAGAGCATGGACTTTGTAGAGAAGCCCAGCTTCAGAAACCTGTTTTTGCACTGCTCGTACGCTCCAAAGATCACCGCCGTCTCAAGACATGCCCCCACAAGCGGAGCCTTAAGACCCTTATAGAAGCCATTGATGAGCCCCTCACGTGAGTAGATGTGACGGAGCATAGCCACGGTGGACGGCGAAGTTGACGCCGCCTGGAGTCGTACCTTGACCGTATCGAACGGGAACTCGATGATCTTGGCCAAACACCCGGCCACCGCGCCATAGGCGATTTCTTTACTGGCATCCATGGCTGGCAGGTGAAGATGTCAATGCGCGCGTGCACGCCATGCAGAAAACTGGTTCCAAATCTCACTCTCTACTCTACACTCTGCAGTCCACACTCTCTACTCTACACTCTCTACACTCTACACTCTACACTCTCTACTCTACACTCTAAAAATGGCCCTGGGACCAAAATATCCCAACAGACTAATTACAACCATCCCTAGTTCCTACCATGAGGGTGTACTGTATTTAATACCGATGATACTGGCTACGTCAACAATCACGTGCACCAGCCGGCAGTCACACCAAGTAGAAGCACAAGTCACAGTGGGACTATTCCCGTTTGCATATTGGAGTATCAAGGTCTTGTTGAGTATTGAACTAAAGTCAGTAGTGGATCAGTAGTGGATTAGAGGCGGTGGGTCGTTGAACAGTGCTTTGAAAGAAAATTCATGGAAAATAAGTGGTAGCTTTGGTTGAGTACTTTTGGTTGAGTAGTTACTTAGTCATTTGTACATTTCTTCTTGACCGAACAACTTTAATTTTTTTTACCTTACTTTTTATCATAGGTTTTTTATTGATATTAATTGGATCTTAGTTTGTTTTTGACAGAGTGGATAAATGACGTCGATCTACAGATCTTAGGGTGTACATGTTAAGCGTGAACACCTCGCAAGGCATTCACGTACTGCATGCGCACTCCATGCATATGCAGTATGTTTCAGATGAAAACAACTTAGGCATTGTTCTGGAAAAAACAATGTTGGTCTGTGCTCTCGTCCAACTCTTACTAGACAGGAGCTGGTCCCCGTCTAACTAAGAGGTCCGTGGTCTCTCCCTGAGGGAAGATACAAGAGGCGACTGGTTCGCCCTTATGTAGAGGGTGTACTGGTCTATCTAGGGTGTACTGGTCTATCTCTAGTACTTAGCAAACAACAGAATACAAATGATTTAGGGTGTACTGAAGTTCCACACTTGTGAGAGATATTATTGAAGAGCAACGAGAGAAGTGTTCCATCTTACGCGAAAGCTTACGCTAACTCGCAACAATTAGATGGGGTAATTTGTTGGAT
>NKZZ01002070.1:0-16841 GCA_002370815.1 Metschnikowia hamakuensis | reverse complement strand
GTGGACGACGCCTTACACACAGTCCGCACAGCGAACCATAGGGTGGAATGGTTGTTTTTTGGGCTGGAAAAGTTGTTTTTTGGGCTGGAAAAGTTGTTTTTTGGGCTGGAAAAGTTGTGTTTTGGTCAAAGAATGTAATAAAATTTCTTAATGATTCTTCCGCAGGTTCACCCACGGAAACCTTGTTACGACTTTTACTTCCTCTAAATCACCAAGTTTAAATAACTTTGAAATTTAAAAAGGGCGCCTCGAAATAAATCTCTCCAATATTCTCACTAAGCCATTCATCGGTACTAGCGACAGGCGGCGTGTACAAAGGACAGAAACGTATTTAAGGAAAGTTAATGACATACGCTTCCTAGGAATTCCGCGAAACACCTCAAACACGTAAACGCGTTCAACACCTAAACACATTTAAACCCTAAAACATCAAATACGTTAAAATGTGAAACACCAAACACCTGAAACACATAGACCACATGAAACCTATAAAACACATAAAATACATTAATCACGTTAATCACGTTAAACACGTTAAACACCTGAAACACCGTCTTCGCATTGCGCATTGCGCATTACACTCGCACTTGTTGAACATAAGCCCTGAGAGGACATAGGTTCACTGCATACTATGTATGCAGTATATCCAGCTGAAACGATCTTCAGGCATTTGTGCGTAACCCTCAAATAGCTGCGGGACAGGAGTTCAGGGATAGCTGCGACATGCAATGGCAGTCGCTGTAAAGTGCGAATGTGCGAACCTAAGAGATCTGCAGCAGCTGAAGGAATATATAAGAGGAACGATCGTCGCCTCTTATATAGGGGGACAAGAATTATAGGAGGACAAGAATTATAGGAGGACAAGAATTACAGAAAGCAAGACTCGATTACAAAAGCATCTAGTTTAGAGTGATAAACCAGTACACCCTAAGATTCCGAACCAATGACTGATGTACCTTACTTAAGAGACTTCTTAATTTCCAATGAGACTACTGTGCCGGAATATGAAAGTGGGTATGAAAATGCTCAACAGAAACACCTAAACACCTAAACACAACATCCTAAACACCAAACACCTAAAACACATAGACCACATAAAACCTATAAAACACATAAAACACATAAAATACATTAATCACGTTAAGCACTTGAAACGCCTGAATCACATAAAATACATTAATCACGTGAAACACGTTAAACACTTGAAACGCCTGAAACACCTGAAGCACCCTCCGCGCATTGCGCATTTCACTCGCACTCACTTACACTCGCACTCACTTACACTCGCACTCACTTACACTTTAAACCTTCCACTTTAAACTTAGAATTTAACTTTATCCTATAAGCTTAGAATTTAACTTTACCCTATAAACTTTACTCATAAACTTTATCCTATAAGCTTAAAATCAAACTTACCCTATAAACTTAAATTTGACTTTACACTCTAAACTTAAATTTGACTTCACACCCTCAACTTTTTGACTTCACACCCTCAACTTTTTGACTTCACACCCTCAACTTTTTGACTTCACACCCTCAACTTAAATTTGAACTTCTCACTGGCCACTCCTCACAGGCCACGCCCCACTGGCCACGCCCACACCCACTTTCCACCTAACGGTATAAATTGAAAGTGGGACTAATTACATATAGTAGAGTGAAGTAAATAAAACAAGACGAGAGAAGTAGTAGTATAGTTTAGTACAGTTTAGTAGAATAGTAGAGTAGAGTAGTAGTACAGTTTAGTACAGTTTAGTAGAGTATTTAGTAGAGTGTGGGTGTACACATCCACTTTACAGTGTACACGCGCAAGTCCCACTCTACAGTGTACACGCGCAAGTCCCACTCTACAGTGTACACGCGCAAGTCCCACTTTACAGTGTACACGCGCAAGTCCCACTTTACACCTAAAGGCGCAAAGTGGAAGTGGAAGTGGGAGTGGGTGTGCACGTGACCAGTCCCACTTTACACCTGACGGTGCAAGTGGGACGGTGCAAGTGGGACGGTGCAAGTGGGACGGTGCAAGTGGGACGGTGCAAAGTGGGACGGTGCAAAGTGGGACTGGCGCACAGCAAATAAAGATATCCCTGCGCAATCATACTGCAGGAATGCGCGGCGCACATGACCCAAGCGATAAAGAAGCCGGCATCTTCATTCCAGGCCACACCAACCCCCCCCAAAAAAAGAAACACCCCCATCAAAACTTGCCCTGCCTTTTCGAACCCGCTGTGGATGCTCCCTTGTTTTTGACCTGCACCCAGGAGCAAAATAAAAAAAACCCGTCCTTTTGCACTAGACCTTTTTCCCCTTTGAAGTCGCCCCAACGCCTGTGTTGTGTTGTCTTGTGTTCGTCGCCCCACACTTCCACCCGCTGGGCTTCCCACAGAACACGCCGAACGACTGAACGAGACTATCGATTGAACGAAAGGAGACTCAGAAACTCAGGAATCCAGAAAACTGATTGGAATTGGACAGAGATTGAGAGATTGGACAGAGATTGAGAGATTGGACAGAGATTCAGAGAGACTCAGAGATTGGAATTGGACCAGAAATTGACCCAGAGAATAAGAATTTGATACTGAGATTGGTCCAATTGATTCAGACATTCAGAAATTGGCTCAGAGATTCAGAGATTGGCTCAGAGATTCAGAGATTAGACCAATTGATTCAGAGATTGGATACCGAAATTGACCAGACACTCAACTTGTGTTGACTGAATCATCAGAGCATTGACATTAGGTGGTCAAGAGTTTCAGAACAACTTAAAGATCAAGAGATTTGGTGGCACTTGGTCATAGACTTCGACCTTGACTCCTTCGTGCTTTCACATCGTCCTCATCTTCCATTTCCCATTGTCCATTTCCCATTGGATCACCTTGGATCAACACCTTGGATTAACACCTGGATCAACACCTTGGATTGGATTGAAACTGGATTGCTTTACACTGGTGGTTGTTTGATATTGACGCTGTTAACGATCTGATTGAATAAGTTACCGGCAACGATCCGATTGATCAGAATACACTCGGTCTTTTGGCTAATACTGTGAAATTCCTCCAAACTTAACTACATCTCATTCATGGGCGATACATTACAGGCCACCAAACAGCCCAAGACGTCGGGCCAGATTTCCCAGCCCAAACTGCGTCTGCAGCTGCCCGCCAGCAACCAGCCCCGCAAATTCGACCAGTTGACCGACCCTTCCAGCGGCGCTGGTCGCTCCAGTGCCTTGAAACAAGGCGAATCCTCCATGCGCTTGGAAATCGGCAATTACCTGAACTTGTCTCCGCACGGATTGCAACCGCAATCAAGCAGACAAAACTCGTCGTCGTTTCTCTTCACCAATCCTCGCCAGGACCTGTTGGCACTTCTTGGAAACTTCCCCATGGGCCAAAACACGCCGCCTGGAAGCCGCGGCTCGGGGCTTTCCAGCTATTACCCTTCAAACCGCGAGTTTTCCACGGCAGTTCCGCCTGAAAACCGGACTCGCTTGAGAGGCGACTCCATCTGTCTTCCTCCGCCGGTGGTGACGGGGAAATACGACGATCCCCAGCCCAATCACGCGGGTTCCGGCTCGTCGGGCCCCAGCCAGCTGAGATCCACGAGTATTTTTAGCCTGCTCATCCAAATGCCGGGGTCTTCTCTGAACTCGAACTCGTTCAGTGGCCCCAGCCCAAAGGAGGGGAAGAAAGAGCCGGGAAAGGAGATGGGTACCGGAAAAGATGGTTCGTCCAAGGATGGGTTGGCCCGAGACGGCTCCTTAAACTTGGAGTATCTCCAGGACTACGACTCCATCAATAGAGACAGTTTGAGCAACATTTTCGGGTGGAACTCGGACGCCAAAATGGCCGGTCCATCCAGTGCCTCGTCCAAGCGCAACACCAAGACGTTCGACAACCAAAATGCTTTTTGGGAGCAGTTCAATGCCGGAGCCACGGGTTCCATTGCTGGTATCAGCAGCGACAACATGAACGCCATTCTCTCCAGCATGCAGAGCAACCCCAGCATTGATCTCCAGTCCATGAACAACGAGCAGCGCCGGCACTCCATTTTAAGGTATATCAATGACCAGGGCAAAACCCCCCGGCCAAATACCAAGACTCCGCTTAGAGAGGACATTTTCGAGGAACCAAAGACGCTTCCTGCGGCTCATCTGGATGGACGCAGGCCCAGCAACACGTCGCACCTTTCTCCCACTTCGTCCATGTCGTCCAAGGCGTCCCATAAGCTCCCGGAAGAGCCACAATCGCCCAAAGGGTCGCCGGGCCAGAGTATCGGGGCGCCAATGCAGTTTATACAGCCGCAGAGCTCAGCGCAGAAGAAAAACGCCGCCAATTACACTTCTCCCGAGCAAAACATCAACCCGGGTTACTCCCAGAACGACAAAGACGCGTTGGCGCAGTATCCTGGCAACATGCCAATGCAGCCTGGGCTTCTACCGGTGCAGCAACAACAATTGCAGCAACAGCAGATGCAACAGATGCAACAACGGAATCAACAGCCCAACCAGCCGCTTCTTTATCCGTACCAGACGCATGAGCAGATGCCTCAGATGAAAAACAACTACAAGACGAACTACCCGGCGCAATACCCCATTCCGCTTCCCCAGCAGCAGATGCAGCAGCCAAACCAGTACCTCCGGGCAACCAATACGTACCAGCCGATGGTCAACAACTCTTCTAATTTCAGAGAAAATTATCCGAGAGAGTTTCAAAGAGACACTTTCCAGAGAGATCAGAATTTCCAGAGAGATCAGAATTTCCAGAGAGACCAGAATTTCCAGAGAGACCAGAATTTACAGAGAGACCAGAATTTACAGAGAGACCAGAATTTCCATAAAGATGCCAATGTGTTCCAACGAGACACCAATGTGTTCCAAAAAGAGAATTACCCCAAGGAAAACTTGCCCAAAACGAATTTTCCAAAAGAAACGGCTTTAGCAGATCCCCCCTTCTTCCAAAGCTTATCGAACCAGCCCAGTACCTACGAAAATGGCAGGCCATTGGTACCGGCGCAGCAATACGCGCGGGCAGAAGACGGGCGGCCTCTTCTTGGAGCCACCAAAGTGGACCAACTTATGCTTGTGATCCAGGCACGTGAAAAGGGTAACAAGGGAGCCATTCGCCAGGCTCCAGATGGAAGTATCATAGCTTCCCCAAACCCTGACCACGATAAAAACGCGGTTCTTCCGTCTTCCGTGGATCTCGTGGGCGGAGTTGAAAAAGTCAAGGATCCAGAAGATGATGGTCATGAAGATAAGCGTCGGAAACGTCGGATTAAGAACCAGGAGTGTCCGTACTGCTTCAAGAAATTTAACCAGTCCACACATTTGGATGTGCACGTGAGGTCCCACATTGGCTACAAGCCGTTCCAGTGCAACTACTGCCAGAAGCGGTTTACGCAGGGAGGAAACCTCCGGACGCATCTCCGGCTTCATACGGGCGAAAAACCGTTTTCCTGTGACGTTTGCAACCGCAGTTTCTCCCGAAAAGGTAACTTGGCCGCCCACATGTTGACCCACAACAAGGAGAAGCCGTTCGAGTGCAAGCTCGACCACTGTGACAAGTCGTTTACTCAATTGGGCAACTTAAAGTCACACCAGAACAAGTTCCATCTTCCCACGCTCACCAAGTTGACGCAGACGTTTTCCAGCATCACGGGCGATGCTCTAGACCGTCTTCCAAAGGAGGAAAGGGCCATGTTGGATTACTTTGCGGGGCTCTACAAAAACTCCAACAAGGGGATCCGTGGAAGGGGGAAGGGATAGAGGTTTAGTCACGAGAGAAGAGAGAAGNACAAAAACTCCAACAAGGGGATCCGTGGAAGGGGGAAGGGATAGAGGTTTAGTCACGAGAGAAGAGAGAAGGAGAAGAGAGAAGAGAGAAGAGAGAAGAGAGAAGAGAGAAGAGAGAAGAGAGAAGAGAGAAGAGAGAAGAGAGAAGGAGAAGAGAGAAGAGAGAAGGAGAGAACAAAACTACAAGAGAACGAGAACGAGAGAACAAAACTACAAGAGAACGAGAACGAGAGAACAAGGGAACGAGAGACGAGAGATGGGGCCAGAACTCACTTACACATGTTGCTCGATGGAATGATAATCAATATCAAGGCTTCCATTCAAGACTGTCTTGTTCATACGAATGGGAACTTGCTCGAGAAGTACTGCGAGATCAATAACATATCGTTGGACTTAGTCTCGGAAAACCTCGACGTGACCCAACTTCACAAGCTCGAGGACCAGGATGCTTTCATGTTCCTTTCGACAAAACACTTACTGAAAAGTGATATACGAGAGTTACTGGTACCAAAGAGATTTCAAGAGATCATGACTTCTCTGGATATTCAATGTCTTTTTGGAGCATTCTTTGTCTTTTGGGAGCATTCTTTGTCTTTTGGGAGCATTCTTTGTCTTTCTGGACCATTTAATGGCATTGAAACCTTTTCTAAGGTATTTCTGGACCATTCCATGGCCTTTCTAGGGTATAGAATGTCTTTTCTGAAGCATTCTTTCTCTTTTTAGACCTTTTCCAAGACTTTCTGAAGCATTCCATGTCTTTCTGGAGCATTCCAAGGTATTTCTGGAGCATTCCAAGGCTTTTCTGGACCATTTTATGGCTCTTGAACCTTTCCAAGGCTTTTCTAAAGCATTTAATGGCTCTTGAACCTCTTCATTGTTTCTCAAAGCATTCTATGACTTCAAGATATTCCATATCTTTCTGGAGCATTCAATGACTCTTGAACCTTTTCTAAGGCTTATTTGGACTAAGGCTTTTCTGGACCATTCAATGGCTCTTGAACCTTTTTTAAGGTATTTCTAAAGCATTTTATGGCTTTTCTGGAGCATTCCATGAATTCCAAGGCTCTGTTTGGATACTTTCCAAGGCTTTCTTAAAGAATTCTATTTCTTCTCATGGAAGTTATCCAAGGCTCCGTTTGAACCTTTTCCAAGGCTCTCTGACCTCCTGTCTTTCCAGACTTCCTGCTTTTCTGACCTCCTGTCTTTCCAGACCTTCCTGTCTTTCTTGGAAGTTTCTAAGGTTCTTTTTCAACCTAGGAAGATTCTTCTAGACCTTCCATGTCTGTTGGACTCATTTCCCGACTTCTTGACCTTCCCGTCTTTTCTGGACCATTTAAAGGCTCTTGAACCTCTCCAAGACTTTCCGACTTTCCAGCCTTCCATTCCTTTTATTTCCGACTTTTCCGGACCTTTGCCCGAATCCATGGCTTAATCTTGAAGTGGCTCTGAAAATGACTTTACTGGATTTGAAGATGACTTTACTGGATCTGAGGATGACTTTACTGGATTTGAAGTGGCTTGGGATTGGTCCATGAGTATTACTGTTGAGTGGGGAAAGGTGACTGGCTCATCGTGTTTGTTCTGCTTCCACCACTGCAACTAATCATGTGTACTAAAACTTACTTACAATCGATATAATGTCTAATACTTTATTTTTGAATTTTGGGGAAATCCCAGGAATTGTAGTTTATGTTTAATGGAAACCGGGGAAAACTGGGGTCACGTGACTACTTTTGGCCATAAATCCACCCCAACTCAATGAATTTTTATGAAACCATATCCATTGTGATGCCCGGAATTCCAGCATTCGAACCAATCCACATTTACCGAGATTGAAGGGAATTATGGGGTGTTTGCGTTTGGTCCTTTTTAACCTGGGGTTGCCTGGTGTACGGGTGTTTCGCGGGTCGGTCTCGTCTCATGCTATAATAGCCCAATACTTCCGACTTAGAAATTAATTACTGGTGACTAATTCAGTGTAATAATAAGTTTATTCTTTTAAAGGATTACTTGAAATGGCCATTTCTTTTGTTAATTATTTTGAATCCTGCATATATGTGCAGGTGCATCCACCAGTTCTCAAGGAAACTTGATTATCGAGACACACACTCCTTAGATTCAGCTGAATTTTGGTATAGCATTTCGGAGTGATTGTAACCCTGAGACTTTAAAATGTGAGTGAGTTTGAATCGCAGGGGCCCGAGATAGTGACCCCAAGCGGACCTGCACATAAGTTGTATCCTGCAGGTAAACCTCTTGGTTGCATCGCACCAACCAATAAAGGTATTCAAGCTCAAGGAAGAGCATTGGCTTCAAGTAATCCAGATCCATCTAGCTGTCTCTAATGCATTTAAGACCAATTTGTCCTCATTCGAATCTTTCATGATTAGAACATATTCTCATAACTAGTAAAACAATAAAGGAGGTAAAAATTCTTATCATTTGTATAGCTACCACAATATTCTTGATTTCATCTTTCAGAAGCATTCATAGAATTATCATTGCATTTGCAGTTCCCATAAAAATGTTTTAATCATTTGATTAATATGTCCATTTGAATGGATACTCCTTAGATCTAGTCCTGCACTTAGTGTCCATAACACTAAGTTATATCATCTATTTTGGTTAGTACTAAAACTAATGATATCTATGGAGATCTCAGTTTGACAATGAATAACCCAATTTCCTGGTATTAGTTCATAGATCCAGAATAAAAAAACTGTACCAGAATATTAGAGACCAATTCTTCTTTAGTCGGAACCATGAACAACTGTTAAGAAAACACCGATCTTTATTTCTGGAGACAAGATGTAGTCAGCCAATTATTGCGGTGACAATATGCCAAAAACCATATCTATTGTAAAACAGTGGTTGGACAAAATACATACGAGTTCTTTTTTGGGGTATTCCAGTGATTTTCCAGATTTCATTATTTCAAGATGTAACTTGCTTTTTTTGAACTGACTCACTTAAACTTATGTAGTGGATTATTTTGTAGGCATGAATGAAATGTATTGAACAAGAGCATTTGAGTGTGGCAAAAACGGGTGTAAAAATGGATGTAAAAAGGATGAAAAAAGGGTGTAAAAAGGATGAAAAAAGGGTGTAAAAAGGGTGTAAAAAGGATGAAAAAAGGGTGTAAAAATGGATGTAAAAATAAGGGGGGGGGACGTCGCATTTATATACTTTTGGGTGGTCGCGATTATGTAATTTGGGAAAAAGGGGGAACCCCTCATTTTTGGTTTTGTAAACTTCGCAGGGGAGTTTGCGTTTTGCAGCCACCGCGGAAATTTTCTATATAAATACCGCGCCCCCCCCTTTACGGCCACCATTCACTATTATTTGATTAAGTGTTTGATTGACCATAGATACTACTGAAAAGTATGTGATACAAATATTCGGGTATAAACACCAGATGCGAATTCCTTTGGCAAATATGAATCTCCAAATAAAATGGGTTCCAGTGTCCATACGCAACCCTTTGGTTGAATTATCAAGAATAAGTCAGATTCATCAAGATCTTTATTTCAATTCTAGCCATAGTGCTAGTAATAAAGCCTTGGGCTAATCTCGTGTATTATTCCTGGATCTACACATTAACTCGTGATCCACTGATACAACAAGAACACTACTACTCATCATATTATGGCCTAGTATGGAGTATCCTTGGTGTGGACTGCATACAGTGGTGAGTGGTGAGTGGAGAGTGGAGATTGGTCAGTTTCCGAGGACCCATGTGGCTTGGAGTAAAGATCACTTGGGATCTTAAGACACTGCATCTCTTTGAGTCCGAAAGCGTCGTCATTCTTGGTGAGTTTGGGATTTCTCTTTCCTTCAATCTCGGTTTTGGTTCTACTTTGTCTGTTTGAGGGGGTCTCTAAAGATTTGGGCCAAAAGTATGAATTTAAATCTCGATCAGAAGAATTTTGTTATGCCGAACATGGAGAAAGTCTCGCTACACTTGCTTAATTTCGATTGGCTATCCATTTCCACGACGCTTTAGTTGAAACTATGCAACAAGATCAGGTTCGCACGAAATTGTTCGCACGAAATCAGTTCGCGCGAAATGATGATTTCCAGTGATCTTCAGCTTGCACCGGTACACCAGGCGGATGCTGTCTCTTTATAAACTTTCGGTTTCCGGGGTCCGGTCGTTCAGCCCCAAGGAAAATGAAACCATCCAGTTCGGGTCGCCGCTCACGCTTATCTGTGGGCAGAATGGGTGTGGGAAAACCACCATCATCGAGAGCCTCAAGTACGCCACCACTGGCGACTTGCCTCCGAACTCCAAGGGCGGGGCGTTCATCAATGATCCTAGCATTGCGGACCGGGCCGTGGTGAATGCCGAAATCAAACTCGGCTTTATTTCCGTGGATGGCAAGTCCATGACTGTGACTAGGAACATGCAATTGAACCGAAAGAAGGGGAGGGCCAATACCGCAAATGCGGCCAATTCGGCGAACACGTTTAAAAGCTTGGAGGGTCAATTGGCCATTATTCTGCAGGGCCAGAAGAACTCCATCAGCACCAAGAACTTGGAGCTCGATACTCGCGTGCCTCTTTACCTCGGGGCTTCGAAGGCCATTTTGGAGTATGTGATTTTCTGCCACCAGGACGACTCACTCTGGCCTCTTAGTGAGGCGGGCCTTTTGAAAAAACGCTTTGATGAGATTTTTGAGGCCGCAAAGTTCACCAAGGTCTTGGATAACCTCAAGGCTATCCGGAAGGACTTGGCTCTGGATATCAAGCTTATTCAGGGCAACGTGGCCCATTATGCTTCCGATAAGGCCCGTGCTCTGAAAATCAGAGAAAAACTCCACGATTCACTTGTCAAGGTGGATGACTATTCACTGGAGATTGCTTCTTTGGTGGTTCAGATTGAGGCTTTGGAGAAGGATGCCGACCGCCTCTTTCACTCCAACCAATATTTCCAAAAGACCCTTAGTGAGCACGAACGCTTGAGGGTATTAATTTCAAGCCTGGAGACGTCTCGGGCCCGCTTGGGTGATTCTCTACGCGTTCTTGTGGAGTCCGACGAGGAGCTCCTGCATATGATGGCCAATTTCGAGGCTGTTCAGGCGGAAAAACGGGCTCTTCTTCTGGAAAAGGAGTCTCAGGGAAGAGAATATGAGAAGCAGCTTGCGCGTTTGAGAGAAAAGAGCCACTCTTTATCCCGAAACGAAGGCTTGTTGCTGTCCAAGGTGCAGGAATTTGAGCTCAACCAGCAGAAACTCCGTGAAATCGAACGGTCCACAAGTTTTGAGGGCCTGAACGTTTTAGAAGGGTTGGAGAAGGATTCAGAGCATCTAAATGCCACATTTTCCTCGTTTGTTTTTGAAAATGAAGCAAAGTTGGCTCATGATTCCAAAGCGTGCCAAAGTCTTGAGAACCTGAAAGCAGCAAAAACGGAAAACATGGCCTACATTTCCCGGGATTTGGCCGAAAAACGGCAGAAAATTGCCGAGTTGAGGCAAAAGATTTCGGCCCTCCATATTCCCGAGGAAACCATTGAGATTGAAACTTCCCAATTGGAGAATCTAAAGGTGCGGCTTGCAAATAAAAGACAAACGTTGAAGGAGCAAAATCCGCTGGAAATTGACGAAAAGAAGCACCAGATTCGGACATTGGAATTGGACCTCGACGAACTCATGCGGAAAATCAATTCCGCAAATAAAATGTCCGATTTGACCAGCCGTGTTGCTTTACTAAAAGAGTCTCGGGCCGAGAAATCAAATGTGCTTGAAAAATTGGTCAGTCTGTATAAACCCCGATTTCTGGAGCTTGTGGAGGCCGATTTAGGGTCAGAAAATGCCGAGACTCACATGGAGCTGAAAGTCATGGAGATAACGAAGCATGTGCAGGAAAAACGCCAGGAATTGGAAAAGGCAAAGGAGACCCTTGAAAATGCCAAGTCTCTGCTTCATTATGCCAAGGAAAAGGTACTGGAACGGGAAAAAAAGAAACAAGTTCACCATTCCAACATCGAAAAAGTGATTTCCGATGCCGAAATTCCCCAGTACGAGAAGTTGATGCAGGAAATGGACGAAGACTACAAAACAGCTGTCTACAACCTCAATACTTTTGAAGTGACCAAATCATACAAGTCCAAGGCCATGGAAATTGCACGGACAGCCAAATGCTGTACGTTGTGTAACCGAGGGTTTGGCGAGACGGAGTTGAGTGCATTTTTGGAAGCCACCGATGCCAATATAAAGGCCTTGACTGCAGATAAACTCACGGAGGACGTCAAGGAGCTTTTCAACGAACTCCAGGACTTGAAGAGTATCAATGTGGATATTCTCGAGTACCGGCGAATAGTGAAGGAGGCCAGTGAAGACGAGCTCCAAGGTTTGGAAGCATCTTTGGAGGCGGCCCAGCGCGGTGTGCAGGATCTGGAGCAAGAGTTCCAAGTTTTGGAGCTGAAGCTTGAAAAAGTGACTCTTTTGGCCAAACCCGTGGCCCAGATTGCCAGGAACAGAGAGGAAATCGCCGTGTTGGACAAGCAGGTGCAGTTTTTGGAAACGGAACTCAAGGACCATTTCGGCAGCACACACACGATGGAGGATCTACAAAACGAGCACCAGCAAAAGAGTTTTGAGGTCAAAAACCTCCGTCAGACGGTTTCAGACTGCATCGACCAGCGCAACAACCTCCAGAAAGAGCTCAGCAGTTTGGAGGGTCAGGTCAAAGACAAGGAACTTTCCATAAGCAGAAGGCAACTTGCGGTGAATGAAGCCAAAAGCATGAACAGTTCCATCGAAGGCTTGGAGGGGCAGGTGCAGGAGACCGAAGTGCAAAAGAAGCAAATTGGGTCGGAGATCCAGGCCTTGGATACGGATTTGAAGCAACGGCAAGCTAAGCTTTTAAAGAGTGAAAATGAGTTTCACCAGAAAAAGAGTGTGCTTGAAAAAAACGTGAGTGAAGCTCAAAGCGTTCTTGAAGAGTACCGGGGACTCTTAGCGGCAGTGAAGTATTTCAACGAGGTTGAAAAAGTTAAAATCGAGGAAAACGAAGCTCTTTTGGAGGAGTCCAAGGCCCAAATGAAACAAACCAGCGACAAGATTGCCAAAAACAGCCAGGAAATGACGCAAATCTCCAAGTTTCTCAGTGAAGCGTCCAGCACTCAGCGCAATATCCGGGATAACGTGGAGTACCGACAAGCCGGCATGGAGCTCGACCGGCTCAAGGCGCAGATGGCGGAAATGGACATTTCCAGCGCCGAAAAGGCCAAGGACGAGTACCAGCAGCGAAGCCAAAGTCTCCGGCAGCAAATCACGGAGTTAAACTCGCAACATTACGGCAAGGTGGGGGAGGTGAAGCAGATCAACGACCAGATTTCTTCATTACAAAAAGATTTACGGGAAGAGTTTAAGGATGTGGAGAAAACATACCACCATGAGTGGCTCAAGCTCCAGAGCAACATGTTGGTGTCGAACGATCTCCTCACGTACTCGCAAGCCATGGACACGGCCATCATGCAGTACCACAGCATGAAGATGAACGAAATCAACCGCATTCTCCGCGAGTTGTGGAGCCAAACTTATAAAGGCACGGATATCGACGGCATCGAGATCAAGTGTGATGTGAGCAACACGTCCCTGGCCCGCGGCCGCTCCTACAATTACCGTGTGGTGATGTACAAGAAGAACTCGGAGTTGGACATGCGGGGCCGGTGTTCGGCGGGCCAAAAGGTGTTGACGTCGATCTTGATCCGGTTGGCGTTGGCAGAGTGTTTTGGTACCAATTGTGGAATGATTGCCTTGGACGAACCCACCACCAATTTGGACACGGAGAACGCCGAGCTGCTTGCCAATGCTCTCAACAACATCATTGATTTCCGCAAGCTGCAGAAGAATTTCCAGCTCATCATCATTACTCACGATGAGAAGTTCTTGGGCCACATCAACGGCGACTCTTATACCGATAATTTTTATCGGATTGAGCGGGACGAGAACCAGCACTCGGTCATCCGGAGCTTGCCCATTCATCTCATGCAGGATAATTGACCAACAATTGACCTCCTTTTCTGTCCCCGTGACGCGACCCCGTGATTCGTGACCCGAGACTTTCTTGACTGACTAGTCTTTAACTGGATTCACGTGATTATGATCAGATTAAAAATTGATTTACCAAAAAGGAATCTTGTTTCGGGTGCCGGCTCTTTTAGAGTGGTGGTGCATAGAGGTTCCTTTGGTACAGGAATCGTATGCAATGGTGGTCGGAAATCATGAATATAATAAAAAAAAGTGTAAGAAATGGAAAATTGCATCTTTGTCTTTTAAAGTTTTTTGGGCTATCGTATGGTCTTTTACTGAACCCACCAAGGCCCATTAGTATATGCAGGACACTTCACGATACTGTTCAAAGTAGTGCAGTAGCTATAAAATACTACAGCCATTTCATGACTCAGTTATCGAATCGTAAGACGATTCGAAGGTAAAAGGGCTCTAAAAGGACTTTTGGGCTACTTGGTATCTACCACCACGCTGATGAGCCGGAGCTTATGTTTTTTTAGTAACTTACTCATTAGTATCAACTGCAACATCTTGTCAATCTGTAACAGCCCCTATTGTTTTTATCTTTCAGCAAATCAGCCTTACGGCACAAGAGCTTTATTGATAAGGGGTGATCCATATGTTCTCAAATGAAAATATACCCCAATACCATTTCGGATGTGTTTCCAAGTTGATATTCTAATCCACTTGTCGTGCAAGGAAATCAGTGGTATCGGAGAGCAATACCAAGGTATCTTTGACTTTGGCACCAAGGTATCTTTGACTTTGGCATAGCAGTGAATTGGAAAAATGTATTAGGAGTAAGCCTTTGGAAGTTTTCACTGATTGAACCTCTCAATCTTTATAAACCCACATATTGGGCCCTGGGTTGCATTCATTGTGCACGTAGATTTCAACCCGTGAATAAGCGGGGAATTCATACCACGGATAATCGGACTTGATCACATATTTTGGCTGGCCCAATTCCCGAATTTCCGTCCTGTAATATGTGCCTCTCAATTTCCCCCTGCCTGGACCATTATCGAAAGAAACTGCTTCGGAATTGGGATCAAAGGAAAGATAATTGTCGTCATCAATTCCCACGAACGTCAGTTGATCGGTCAACGGATACCTTAATCTCAAATTGGAACCATCTTTGACCACAAGAGTGGGCGTCTCGCTACTAAAAGTAGTGGAAAACGCGTAATTGCCATCGACAATAATTTCGGCGAGCGGATGGTAACTTCCGTCAATGTAGGCGCTCAAAAAGTAATTTGAGTCTTTGCAAGCAAATGCGCTCGCAGTAAAGGCAATGAGGAGAGCTAGAATACCAGTGAAGTTCATGATAATGATAAAAAGTCCTGACTGGGAAGGTAAACGGTGTCCATTTTATAGTCTTGTCAAGAATAAATTTTTTTTTTTTTGGGGACAAAAGTAATTTTTTGACGAGTATTTTGTTGACGAGTATTTTGTTGACAAGTATTTTTGACGATCTTCGAAACAATTGCTACAATGATGAATGCGAAAATGGATGGCATTGTAGTTTATATGGTTTCAGTGCAGGCGCCAAGCCCAATTCTAGAAGGACAACCCCCAATAACATTTTGGGTGGATGCGCGACTATATACCGGATTCTAACCAAGAATCTTGGAGGATACACCAGTCCACCACCGAACCCATTTAAATTTTATTCTTTCTTTCTTTGCGTTAAACCTGTCAATGAGCGGGTCTGGGTTTAACCGAAATTAGTGGTACAAGCGAAGGACTAGTTGTTGAACAGGAGGTAACAATGCTTCTCAAATGTACTGCATGTTCGCGCGATGCTTATATAAGTATAATAGAAGGTTCTTGGCATTAATCACAAGAATAGAGTTTTACCGGCTATCATCGACTCCGAATAGAAGACTACCGCTTCCTACTCCAATCTATGTAAATGAAATAGTTTGAGAATACTTTAGAGACCAAAAGAACTGAGGTGACTCTTACTAGAGTGTTAAGACCAACTACATAAGAGTTTCGTCCTCGATCCTAGAATTATTCTATATACCCATACTTTTGTGCGCTACTATAAACTTCCAAACGTACCGGAGCAGATCAATGTACGAATATGCCAAGAATAAGAATCTTACGCACAATGAAGCTTATTTGATTTCTTCCAAGTAGACGTGCTACCGAGGCTCATGGCGAAAGTATGAGGTCTATCTAAGGCTCCGATACTGAGATATTGGTTGACTTATCGAGCGCATCGGGACTTGGTCCTCTCAGTTACCTCTTGTTTATCTACGTACATATAAGTTGACCGACTAATTTTCCATAGTGGAGCGAATGAGACCTGAAATTCGAACACGTGATGTACATTATTCTACCGAGCGACATTATTTGTGCGAACAATAACTAATAATCTTGATAAACTTTTGAGATATGCACGCCAATTGTATTACTTGGAGTTATAGACTTGGGATTTTTCCTCAGTCCGCTTAAAATGGCACTGGTAATTTCCATTACTCATGTCACGGACGAAAAATCCAGTATTTCAAGACTTTGTAAATCTCCCGGATTTTTTAATGATACATGGTCCTCTAAGCCCACTCAGCGTGTTGCCAGCACGTGACGGAGTTCTAGGCAAATTGACGGACCTTGATTCCATATCATAAGACAAGTAGTAGAGGTGTACTAGGAAACAAGAACCATTTTGATTGGCATGACAAATGTTGGTAATTGCAGGTGTTGGGCCACCAAAACATTCACGCGAGTAAAATTGTCCTCCCAAAAGCTACCCATTTTGATCCCAATCCATTCCACAACTAGGGATTTTACGACCATCCACTTTTTGGTCACCAAGATACATTCCAGAGAGCGGCTTATACCCGTCCTTGGGTTTCGCGGTTAATCTTAGGGTCTAGGGAATCCTTATTCCTTATCACAAGCTGAATTTCTCTGATAATCTCCTTCAATAAGGTGGAAAGCCTCCCACCTTATATATCCCAATGACTGGCTCAGAACCGTCGGAGAGTAGTTCAAGGAAGAGAAAAGCATAAATGCGCTGTAAAAAA
>NKZZ01002069.1:0-10910 GCA_002370815.1 Metschnikowia hamakuensis | reverse complement strand
TCGCTAAGCATCAAGACATACCACAGGTCCCAGACCCAGACCCACTCCAAATCCGGCAAGACATAATTGTTCAAGAAAGCAAATACTTGATATGGGAAGGTAGTCTGTGGGGATCGCGGTCTTTTATAATCTTTTGAAATCGCAGCCATTGCACGCGCATGTCGCCACCCGATATGCACCTTGGGAAACCCCCGCACCATTCCGATTCCAACAGCCCATTCTCATCATCCTCACGCTTTCTTGCTTTGGGTTCAGGTGTAAACGTTTCTGCTTCTTCCGGACGCATCAAGTAGATATCGGTTGGGGAACACTGGGATAAAGGAGGCGTATTCGGGTCAGTCGGATCCAAACTTTGAAGCAGTTCTTTAGTACAATCAATGCACTAATTTTTAGAGCCCTAAAACTGAAAGTTACTATATGGGATATAGGATTCTAGGTGTATTTGGTTTATTGGAGAAGAGTATATCGTGGCACGCACAGTACATTTCAGCACGCTATGTTTTTTGGACTTCAGTTTTTTAATGTAGCCTAAGCAACTTTTAGTAGGCTATAAA
This sequence comes from Metschnikowia hamakuensis, assembly GCA_002370815.1. Taxonomy (NCBI): domain Eukaryota; kingdom Fungi; phylum Ascomycota; class Pichiomycetes; order Serinales; family Metschnikowiaceae; genus Metschnikowia; species Metschnikowia hamakuensis. The sequence continues at coordinate 10,356 of NKZZ01002069.1, read as the reverse complement.
AATTTGTAGGATGTTATCGTAATGCTTGGTGTAGCGTGGTGGTTATACCATAGGGCGGTGCTCATAACCGTACTTTCTGAAGGCGCCAGTGACGCAATCAACTTTATTTTTTCTCCAAAAAAAAGCACATAGCTAAATGGCTCTCCTCAAATCGTACCAAACCATTTTTCCACATAATTCCTCTCGTTTTTTGGGCCATTGGTGGACCTGGTGCTGGTGGACAGGACACGTCCTGCATGGGCCGCGTGCCTGAAGTCTCATTCTCGACGCTCCACTCGGCCCTCCATAGCCAACTCCAACGGCACTCCCCCCCACTCCCCACTCCCACTCCCATCCCCCTACACACCTGTACATTTTACAAACACCGCCATCCACAAACCCACGCCTATATAAACCCCCCTTCCCCACCCCTTTTTCCTTCTCCCCCTTTTTTCCCTTCCCCTCCCCATTCCCTCCGCCTGTTTGCCATGTACAACCCGTACCAGGCCAACCAAGGCAATTACCAGCAGGGATTCGGGAACCAGGGCCCCCAGGCCCAGGGCGGCGCCGGATCGGGCAATGCCCCTCCAAACTATGGTCAAGGAGCGTACAATCAGCCAATGGGCCAGCAGTACGGTCAATATGGCCAGGCGTATGGTCAGTATGGGCAGCAGTTTGGACAGCCACAGCAGCCGGGGTTGTTCCAGGGCCAACAAACGGGGTTCCTGCCCCAACAAACGTTCCAGGGCCAATCAACCAACCAGCAACTGTTTCAGCCGCAACAGACAGGCTTTCAGCCTCAACAAACGGGTTTTCAACCCCAACAAACGGGTTTTCAACCCCAACAAACGGGTTTTCAACCCCAACAAACAGGGTTCCAGTCTCAGCAACCTCTTCAGGCCCAACAAACGGGTTTCAGCGCTGCGGTTTCCGGGGTTCTGCAGAATAAAGAGTTAAAGATCCCCAATATCCGGCTCTCCTTTATTACGGCCAGCGATCAATCCAAATTTGAAACGCTTTTCCGCACGGCAGTTGTGGCCGGCGAAAATGCTCTTTCGGGAGATGCAGCCAGAGATATCCTCTTGAAATCCGGCTTATCCCCCGTGACCTTGGCAGAGGTCTGGGCTTTATCCGATACTAACAAGCTGGGGCTGCTTTTGTTTCCGGAATTTGCCTTGGCGCTCCACTTGTGCAACATGGCTTTAAAGGGCGACGCCTTGCCCCGGCAATTGCCTGAGTTGTGGCAGAACGAAGTGCAGAGCTATGTGGATGCCATCTCGTTCTCTGTGCCCGAAGACCCGAACTCTGTTCTTGCCAACACTCCATTTGCGCTGTTTTCGAAGCAGCCGGATGATTGGATGCTGGGAAATGCTCCCGTGACGTCGTTTACTGCGCAGAAAACGGGTGGTTTTCAGCCAGTCCAGGGTGAACAAACTGGCGGATTTCACCCAGTCCAGGGCCAGCAAACTGGAGGTTTCCAACCTATTCAGGGCCAGCAAACTGGAGGTTTCCAACCCATTCAGGGCCAGAGAACTGGTGGAGGCACGTTGATCCCCATGCAGCCGCAACACACGGCCTCGTTTGTGGCCGCTCAACCTCTGTTGCAGTCCCAAGCCACTGGACCATTGAAGGCCCAAAATACTGGGTTTAACGGAGGTTCTATGCCTCCAACGAGCTTTCAAGCTCAACAGACGGGAGGATTTCAACCCCAAGCCGGCCTCCAACCTCAAGCCACTGGCCAAGGACTCCAGCCTCAAACTACCGGTTTTCAGGGCGGAATTCAACCCCAAACCACTGGTTATCAAGGTGGAATTCAACCCCAAACCACTGGTTACCAAAGTGGAATTCAACCTCAAAACACTGGCTTTCAGAATGCTCCGTTGCAGGCTCAGCCTACTGGAAAACCCGGCCAATGGGGATTCGTTTCTACCCCAACTGGTGGGCTTCCAGGCTTGAATGCCATGCAGCTGCACTTCTTGCCATCGTCGCAGGTCCCCAGCAACAACCTCCAAAATGTCATGGGTGGGCAGTTGAAGGAGAATGTCACGTGGGCCATCACCAAGCAGGAGAAGCAGATTTATGATGGGGTTTTTGCCGCTTGGGACAAGAGCCGCAACGGGTTCATTGAAGGAGACGTGGCCATTAGCATTTTCAGCAAGTCCGGACTCAGCAGACCCGATTTGGAGTCCATCTGGAGTCTCTGTGACGAGAGCAACCGGGGCAAGTTGAACAAGGACGAGTTTGCCGTGGCCATGCACCTTGTGTACAGAAGATTGAACGGACTTGAGATCCCCTTGCGTCTTCCTCCGGAATTGGTCCCTCCCTCGGCCAAATACCTTCAGGATTCGGTGAATTCGTTGAAGAATTCACTCAAGGGAGGCACTAGTGTGAAGAAGGCAGCACCCAAAGCAAGCACCAGTGCATCTCGGTTCAAAAATGACGACGATGAGCTTGCTTACACGTCCAATTCCCGGAGAAGGTCCCGGAGTACAGTGGAGGTGAAGGAGAGCAGCGTGCGCAGCTCCAAATCAAATGATTTGACCATCAGCGACCTCAAAAAGTTGATTAGAGAAAAACAGATTTTATTGGACGCTACGGATCTGGAGGACCAGCACAAGTCCATTGGAGCCAAGCGGGAGCAAGAGGCCAATTTCCGGGCGATCGAGACGTTAAAAGCCCAAATCTTGCAAACCCAAACGCAATTGACTTCCTCTCTGAGCCTGGGCAACAACGAAAAGTCCGCTTTGTTGAGGTCTTTGGACCATTACACCAGAGATAAAGTGCCCATGTTGATCTCACGCATCCACCAGGTCAACGTGGATATTGCGCAGGCCAAGACCGAGTTGGCCAAGAAGTCTTTAAAAAAGGAATATCCTTCGTGGAAGCCCGACAACTCTACCATCGAGGCCACGGGCCCCAACGGCACCATCACCGAGAGTGACCGTCAAAAGGCCAAGTCCAAGCAGCTCTTGAGGCAGCGCATGGCCGCATTGACCGGGAAGCAAGTTTCCGGGGGATCGGATGCTGATGCTGACATCAAGTGGCAGCTGGTGGTGGAAAAGTCCAACAAGGAACGCGATGACCAGTCCAATATGATCAAGGATATCGAGACCAGCATCAAGGAATTGGAGGAAAGTGCTGCATCTCGTTTACAGGTGTCAGTGAAGAGCGAGTCGGATGTGCGGAGGTGGGAAAAAGGAGAAGGTGTTTCCAGCACTTTGAAGACGTTCATCCAGGAATTACAGGCCTTTGGAAGAAAAGAGGCCAGTCAGAGCGTGAGTCAACCCAGTCTGTCGATTCTGACTCCACAAAGTACGGGAAATCTGGCTAACCAGGTGCCAAGTGGGGCTAAGCCGGCATACAAGACGCCGGAGGAACGGTCGGCTTATATCAAGGCCCAGGCTGAAAAGAGAATGAACGAGAGGTTGGCCAAGTTGGGGATTTCCCGGAACAAGACGTCGTCTCCCGCAAGTTCTGTGGCCAGTCCAGAACCAGCAGCCAAGGCTCCAGCCCAAGTTCCTGTTGCAGTTCAGTCTCCTGCACAAGCACCAGCACAAGCACCAGTTCCAGTCCAAGCATCAGCTCAGACTCCAGTCCAATCTCCAGCTCCTGTTCAGGCCCCAGTTCAATCTCCAGCTCCTAGTCAAACTGCTCCTGCTAAATCTGCGCAACCTAGTGCCCCTGCTCAGTCTGAGACTCATGAAGATTCTTCGGATGACGATGAAGAGTACAAGCTCCTCCTCAAGCAAAAAGCAGAGATGGAGGCCCGCAAGAAGGAACGGGCGTTGAAGAAGGCCCAGGACAAGGAAGCACGGCTTGCCAAGCTCAGAGAGGAAATGAAGCGCATGAAGGACCAATCGGATGATGACTGGAGTGACGATGACTTGAAGCCCAAGACGCCTCTGTACACTCCAATGAACATCAAGCCAGCCACTACTGTCTCTGCTGTTCCACCAGTGAATACTCCACCAGTGAATGCTCCATCAGTGAATACTCCATCAGTGAATGCTCCATCAGTGAGTACCCCACCAGTGGCAGTGGAGAGTTCCAGCATTCCTGATGTTTCTGGGAAACCATCCAATCTGCAATCCACTGGACTGGTGCCTGCTCAAACACCTTCAGCAGAGCAGAAGCCTCCGGTGCATGATAGCAATCCGTTTGCCAAGAGTGGAAGTACCGGCCAGGCCAGTACCAACCCCTTCTTCAAACCTACAGGCACTGCACCTGTGAACCAGAAGAAGTTGGATGCCCAGCGTGCTTCGCAAAGAGGAATGGATTCCGAGGACTGGAGTGACGATGACCAAAAGTCTTCGGATGACGATGAACCCAACCGGGCCGGAGCTGCTAAATTGGCTTCCTTGCTTTTCGGAGGAGTTCCCCAGCCTGCCAGAACTGAGTCTGTGCAAGCTCCAGTTCAACCAGAAGCTCCAGTCCAACCCCAAGCTCCAGCACAAGAAGCTCCAGTACAAGAAGTTCCAGTACAAGAAGTTCCAGTGCAAGAAGCTCAAGCTCCAGTGCAAGTTCCAGTGCAAGCTCCAGCTCCTGTTGATGGAGTTTCTGTGGGAGGAATCTTGGGGGTCAATGGAGAGGAGTTTTCGTCCACCGACTCCAACGATGAATTTGCTACACCTTCACCAGAACTTGCACCTTATCAAGATATCGAGGTGCCACCAATTCCATCTGCTCCTCCTATTCCAAGCTCCATTCCTCCACCTCCTCCTCCTGCTCCCCCTGCTCCCCCAGCTCCACCAGCTCCCCCAGCACCTCCTTCAATGTCTGCTCCTCCAGCACCAGCACCACCTTCAGCAGCACCCGGCACAGGACCAGCCCCCGCAGGAGGTTTGAACGCATTGCTAGGCCAAATCCAAGGCGGAAAGGCATTGAAAAAAGTCACCGACAGCGAAAAGCGCATTGCCGAGAATTCCGTCGCCGGAAGAGTCTTGGACTAAATATCAATTGTTTAAGTTATCACCCAGTAGAATCAAAAATACATTCACTCTGTGCATAGACCACTCTTCCTAGTGTACCCAAAAAGTGTTTAAAAGGTTCGTGAATCTACTCTGCCTCTTCCTCTATCACTAATTCATGGTCCTGCTAATTCCGGTGAGGTTTCCAGTCGAAACGGTAAATTGATGTCTATTCTTTTTTGGTGTTGTTATATGCACTCCCTTTGGGGTATACCCTTTATTTATTCCCCAAATATTCTCTCTAGTATATTTTCTCTAGTATAATAGTGATAGGGAAATAGTGACCTTTAAAATAAGCTATAAATAAAGAGTAAAGAAAAAGAGTAAAGAGTAAAGAGTAAAGAGTAAAGAGTAAAGAGTAAAGAGTAAAGAGAAAAGAGAATATCAATTTTTTCTTGAATATTTGAAAACATTATATTTTTTAGTGCTCATGCATTATGAAGTACGAGGAACAGTTGGTGGATCTATTCTGTTAAACGTGAGCGCCTTGCGACTCCTGCACGTTTTTGCATGGGCATGGAATCACATGTAGTTTGTCCAGATGAGGAAATCTTTGTCCAGATGAGGACATCTTTGACATAGTTACGGAAAGTTATTAGGAGATGTGTCTCGTCGTGACCACACACTTGGGCCTTTTGTGCCTACGGGCTCCCTGGCTGAGGGAACTATATAATCATGGAAACAGCTCAGTTTAGGAGAGGAAATAGTGATTTCCTAGTATTAGTTTACAGACATACCAGAATACAGATAACTGACGTGGCACTTCAGTGCCACGGTGACTAGAGTGTTAGAAACCAATTTCGTAATACTTCCAGCTTATGAACTAACCAACGGTTAAAGCGCAACAGCGAGCACTTCAGTTTGTTTTTTTTTTATCTCATATTCATCTGATTTGTCTGACTTCATACTTTCAAGTCAAATGTTCTTTTTGTCGAATCTCTCTCGAATCTCTCTCGAATATAAATCTTTTTCTTTTAATAATCTTTGCAAGGCTTTGGCCTTTAACTTTAATTGAGTTGCGGCCATTGTGGAGAATGAGGTGTTGTTAGTTTGAAATATGTGTTAATGCGCGAATACTTTATAGTGCTTCATGACAAGCGAGTTTTCTTGTCATCAACTCTAAATTTGGTATATTTTCATTTTTATATCTTGTTGAAAGCTACATGCTGTATTTCAATGATTCATTATATATTTATATATAACCCCTCCACAATCCTTGAACCTTGTAAACCAACCACTCACCTTCGAAATAAAAAACGCTCTAAGACTTTGGCGACACATGCTTCCAACTCACCTATTTTTCCTAGCTACTAAGTTCTTAAGACTTCATTAAATTCGACTAAAGAATCTAGAACTGAACATATTAAATAATATTAGGATTCTTAGAGTCTAATCAAATGTCAATTGTTCCCTCTGAAAATCACACTCATTTCCGCGAAAAAAAAAACATTTTTTTCTCTGTTGAATCTTGCAATGATGGAGCCAAGTCTTACTGAACTCACTGAAAATTTACAGAAGACTATTGATTCGTTGGAAACTTCCTTGAAACTTTCTGATAAAAAGACTCGACAAGAAGCGTTGGATTTCTACGAAAAAAAGGTAAAAAAAAAAAGGCTAGTAAATGAAAACAACTGCATAGAACTGAAAATTCAGGAACCCAAAAGAACATTGGAAGGTATAAGGAGCCTCGATATCATCTTTCAAACGCAAGAAAAGGAGGCGGAGATTAACTGTGAAGATTTACCAATCGTCGATATTCAAGAGAATTATTCCAGACCACCGCGCCCACTTCCGAGGTTTGCACCCATTCTACTCTACTGTAAACTACACCACATATGTAAAATCATTATTCATAGGCCATTCTATTTAATCTAATCACCATTCCATTTCCTCTTTAATTTCCCTCAATGTCCCTATTTGATCTCATCTTCTTCCTCCCCCGTTCTTTTTGGAAGAAACGAAATCTCCCCGTTGTTCATGGCCACATCCACTGTGTCGCCCTCTCGAATGGTTCCCTCTATAAGTAACCGGGCCATTGGGTTCAACAATAACTTCTGCAACGCCCTGTTCAAAGGCCGGGCTCCATACACCGGGTCGTAGCCCTTGTCGGCCAAATAAACCTTCACGTCGTCGGAAAGATGGATGCGGATGCGTTTATCATCAAGACGAGTACGGATCTCGTCCAACCGAATTTCCAAGATGTTCCGTAAGGATTTCTTGGAGAGCCGGTTGAAGATGAGCACGTCGTCGAGCCGGTTCAAGAATTCGGGAGGGTAGTGCTGCGCCAAGTTATCCTTGATGGCGGTTTTCACCGAGACCAGGATCTGGCCCGTTTCATCGGCGTTTTGGTCCGCCAAGAGAATCTCCTGCCCGATATTGGACGTCATCACAATGATGGAGTTGCGGAAGTCCACGTGCTTGCCGTGGGAATCCGTTAAAGACCCTTCATCAAGGACCTGGAGCAAGAGCTTGGCCACGTCCTTATGGGCCTTTTCGAACTCGTCAAAAAGGACCACCGAGTACGGCTTTCTCCGCACCGCTTCAGTCAACTCTCCACTATCTTCATAGCCAACGTACCCTGGAGGAGACCCAATCAAACGCGAAACGGTGTGTTTTTCTTGGAACTCCGACATGTCGAAGCGGATCACCGCCGACTTGTCGTTGAAGAGAAACTCGGCCAATTGCTTGGTGAGCTCGGTTTTTCCCGTTCCGGTAGGACCCAAGAACATGAACGACGCAATGGGTTTCTTTTCACTGGTCAACCCTGCTCTCTGGAGCCGCACGGCATCCGATACCGCATGGATGGCCTCGTCCTGGCCCACCACCCTGCTCTTCAAAGTCTCGTCCATGTCGAGGAGCTTATCCTTTTCACCCTTCATGAGATTGTTCAAGGGAATCCCCGTCATTTTGGAGATCACCGCGGCAATGTCGTCGGTGGTCACGGAATCATGGAGCAACGACGCTTTCTTCATGTTATCCTCGGTCTCGGTGAAGTTGTGGACTTTTTCCTCTAATTCGGGGATGGTGGCGTACTGCAACTCCGAGGCCTTGGCATAGTTGCCTTCCCGTTGGTACTGCTCCAAGTCGAAACGGGCCTGTTCCAAGTCGCTCTTGGCGGACTTGATCTCGTCAATCACCTTCTTCTCCAGCTCCCACTTTTCCGTCAACACCAGCAACTCGTCCTCCTTTTCTTTGAGCTCTTTTTCAAGCACATTTTTCCGGTCTTCAGAGAGAGCATCGTCTTCCTTGCGCAAGGACTCGAGCTCGATCTGGATCGTCATGATCTGCCGGTCCAACTGGCCAATGGCATCGGGTTTACTCTCGTGCTGGAGCCGCAATGTCAGGCACGCTTCGTCCACCAAGTCGATGGCCTTATCCGGTAAAAACCGGTCGGTGATGTAGCGATTGGAGTAGAGAGCCGCCGTGACCAAAGCACCGTCGGAAATCCGTACTCCATGGTGCACCTCATACCGCTCCCTTAAGCCCCGGAGAATGGAGATTGTATCCTGGACCGAGGGCTCGTGCACCGTGACGGGCGAAAACCGACGGGCCAACGCTGCATCCTTTTCCACATACTTGCGGTACTCGTCAATGGTAGTAGCTCCACAGAGCGAGAGCTTCCCCCGGGCCAAGGCCGGCTTCAAGAGGTTGGATGCATCGATGGAGCCTTCAGCCTTGCCCAAACCCATCAAAAGATGGAGCTCATCCACGAAAAGAATCACCGAGCCCTTCTTCTCCTCCACCTCCGTCAAGATCTTCTTGAGCTTCTGCTCAAAGTCGCCTCGGAACTTGGCCCCGGAGATAATGGCCGCAAGGTCCAACGTGACAATCTGTTTATCCTTCATGGACTCGGGAACTTCACCTTTAAGGATGCGCTGGGCCAAGCCCTCCATCACCGCGGTCTTTCCTGTTCCGGCATTACCAATAAGCACGGGGTTATTTTTGGTCCGCCGCAGGAGAATTTGAATGGTCCGCCGGATCTCCTCGTCTCGCCCAATCACAGGGTCGAGTTTGCCGTCCCGGGCCAACTGCGTAAGGTCCTGGCCGTACTTTTCGAGCGCGGGTTGGTCGTCCTCGTCGTTTTTCTGGATCTGCATTGCCCGCCGCGCGGTGCTGGAAAAGGCTCTAGCACTGAAACGATTTATGGGGGTTGTCAATTGGATCCGGCCCACCCGGCCAAACATGCCATTTTGCAACCCTCCTTTTGAAACTAGCCCAATTGGGTGAACTGATCCGATTTGGTTTGCCACTGACCCAATTTGGTTTGCCACTGACCCAATTTGGTTTGCCACTGGCCCGATTGAATTTGCCCCTGAGATTTGCCTCTTTGAAGCCACTGTTGCAAGAACTGGCATTGAGTATTGCCCCGCTAGAGGGGTGTGAAGATTGGAGAACCTTCTCCGAGCCACGCTAGGGTTGTGTGCAGGAATACGAGCCCTTAACATAATCAATTGTAAATCTAGTGTTTAGAAATTTGTAGTTGGTTTGGTGTGAAACTTCTAGTTGATTTAGTGTGGAGTGGTGGGTGGGTGCGAGAGGGTGCGATATATAGCAAGAATGCGTCACGTGAGTGGAAGTTGCTAGAAGCACCTAGAATTTTTTGCGGCCGACCCTACGCCATGGAACCCCCCCTTTTGGTTCCTGAAAATCCCACGTGACCAAACACCCTATGACTGGTTAATAAAGACACGTGGCTTTTTTTTTTAAAAAGTCTCCGGCGTGGATTTTGCAGCTATCCGGTTCCCCCGCATAGAACTAGAAATGCACTACCGCACGCTAAAATAAAATGCGCTTAAAAACGCACTTTGAAACCGCACTTAAAAGATGCGGATGAAACTCTACTTCAACACTACGCTGTACATTTTCTTATTTCCGCTGCAAACACCTAGAGCTTAAACTAAGGGTTTTCCTGCATTGAAACACCAAATGAAAAAGAAATTTTATTATTATGGTCTTGGTGAAAACTCCGACGTTCTTAAAGTCACTGTTTAATCTAGAAAAGTACACCCTAGCGCAAGCTTTCGCGTTAACGTAAGCTTTCGCGTGAGATCGTACACTTATCTCGTTGTTCTTTACTAACTCTCACAAGTGTGGAACTTCACTACACCCTAAATCATTTGTAATTGGTATGTCATGACCAGCTATTGGTATAGAAGCTATATCACCAAGTGAATTACCTTTATTAAATACTATGATTTTATTAGCATCTGGTGTTACTATAACTATGGGACATTATGCTTTAATTAATAGTAATAGAAAAGATCCATTATATGGTATTCTGTTGTTTTTTAGTTAAGTACTAGAGATAGACCAGTACACCCGAAGATAAACCAGTATGGAATCCTTTCCCATATCAACAAAGGCCTTCGGGATTACGAAAAGGTCTACCTCAATCACTACTTCAGAATCA
>NKZZ01002068.1:0-13395 GCA_002370815.1 Metschnikowia hamakuensis | reverse complement strand
TCGTCCATTTTTGTCTATTAACCAACCCATGAATATGAGTCGCTGACCAATGGAAGCTATTACCACGAAGACCGTTAAATCAGCCTACTGATTTATGCGGGACTCCATCCTACTGTTGTATACTATTTTTGTCTTTTTATCTACTGTAATTTATAAAAAAAAAAACTAGTATATCTGTACATATATTTCATGTCTGGAGGATCTGCTACATCTCTATGTGCATTATATATTTTTATCTCTCTCTTTTTTATATCCATATATTTCTACCTCTCTCTATCTCTCCCTATCTCTATCTCTATCTCTATCTCTATCTCCATCTCCATCTCTATCTCCATCTCTATCTCTATCTCTATTTCTATTTCTATTTCTATTTCTATTTCTATCTCTCTCTCTCTACTTCCACCTCTAACTAATAGTCAATAGTATATTCTATTCTAGCTACTGGATACAACTCTATAGTCTGAAATCTATACTCGACTCATTTTCTGGGCTCTCTATACCGGAATTCATCAACAACGTCTATTTTTGTTAAAGTCTCCGATGTGGAATAAAATAAAAAGTTTACGGTGATATCCCAAGTTTTTCCGCAACAATTTTCATGGACAAAGGTTAGTCAGTGTTTATCAAGCACTGGTGCTATTTGGAGGTCCTGCTTGATGTAAGTACTATTTACAAATTGTACACAGTTTTATGAAATTGTATAGAAATTCCACTAGACTTGTTTAGAGTTCCATGAAATTGTATAGAAATTACATTAAAGTTGTTTAAAGTTCCGTGAAATTGTATAAAAGTGTACCAAAAGCCTGTATATATTTGTATTAAAACTGTCGTGAAATTCTATGAAAATCTAACAAAGTTCTTACGAATTCCATAATACTTAATGGAATTCTTTAAAATTGTATAAATGTGTATTGAAATTCGCTTGAAATCAATCACTGGTGCTGTATGCAGGTCCTGCTTCATGTAAGTACTATTTACACTCTATTACGCTTATTTATCCTACACACTTTATAATCTATACTCTATATTATCTATTGCTCTACATTATACCTGAACGTGTGTATAAAAGCACGAAACTTTTTTACTGAAATCCATCAACCAAAACCATCCTTAACTGAGCACTAGACCAACCACAAGAATCTGCACTCCCATATTTGTAAATGTGTGTTTTTTTTGTTACAAGCATTGGTATATTTTATTTTTTACGCTGATAATTTGCCAAGAAAAAACATAGGCTTCAGCAGTATTTTTGGGTAAGGCAGGTCGTTATTATCTTTCTGATCAGTCAATCCTGCATGTAAGCTACATATCAAAGAACAGGCTTTTAAGGTGACTACCGAAGAAATCTAAGAGTGGATGAAACAGAAATAATTGCATTCTGGAAAGAAGGACTGAGATACATTGGTGGGTATGCACGGGCTCGTGTGCACGGGCTCATATCCACACGTCTATATAAGTACCGGGATTTCCTCCAGAATTTTCTACAGATTCTATACTGATTACGTGTACATAGGTTATTTCCTATACCCACTCCATATACTTTGAGATAATTATACTACGTCTCTTATCCTCTGTTCTAGGCTCTTCTACAAGCTCTTATACATCGGCCTGCATACAAAAGTCTTTCCAAACTCTACTAGGCTGTGGACCTACCTCTTCCCGCTACTCACTATATTCGTTAATTTAAATTACAATCCTATTGGGAATCTCTTCTCTATTCCCATATGACGGTTTGCCAGGACCAATAGAGTGGTGGTGTTGGCATTATGGCTTGCCAGGTTACTAAAGATACCTGAAGATTCAGTTCATGTGTCCTAGTAAATTTTGGCTCCAAATTCCTGATCAACTCCTTCCAGTCATCCCAGCTATTCCTGCCTCAGACCAACAAAAAGGCTAACCACATCATTTGATCTGGGTCCATCTTTCGAGTTTCATTCCTCCACCTTGACCTTTTTTGGGTCCGTTTCCTCGGCCTCCAGCTTCCGTTTCTCCTGGCCGCTTGGAACAGGGGAGTTTTCCTGGGTACTGGGCTCCATGGACTCCACTCGTACACCGTTTTTGCCCTTTTTCCTCAGACCAGCACCCTCCACTTCTCGCGATAATGCTAGCATCAACGTGTTGATCCTTCGGTTGATTTCCTGCGGCGTCCGTGACGTGATGTACCAGTCGAACTTGAAGAGTTCGCTCTGCAGAATCTCTTGCTTGATTTTCTCGCCCAATTGCTCGGCAAATATTCCGTACCGATGCACACAGCACAAAATGAAGCGGTCCTCAAGCTTGAGAAACACTCGCTTCGAGCTATTGGACGCATACTGGATATTGAGATCCTCCAAAGGATCCTCCAGCTCCTTCATCTTGGCCGCCAAGAGCTTTTCCTGCAGGAGGAGCCGCTCCACCTTCTTTTCGCTGGACTCGATCTGCGTCACGTATTTTTCGTACCCATCAATATCCTTATACAGGCTCCAGAACACTTTGGAGTACTTCTCTACCTCGTGCGGCTCTCGTCCCAACGCCTCTGCGATTTCCTCATACGCCGATCTTCCGTATTTGGCACTGGCATGGATGAAATTAGTAAAGTCACGCCGCGACCAGCTGGTGAATGTTTCCAGGAGAAGCTTGTTTTTAAGCGCCACTTCCTCCTCGTTCAACGGCACAACCTCGTCAATTTTCTTCTGCTCGGCCTTGAGCCGCTCGTCACGCGGCACGTCATCGGCCTCGTCATCGGAGTTGAGGAAGTCCTCGTCACTGTCGCCGAAATCATCCAATGAGTAGGTGTACCCCACGGCTTTCTTGTATGCAAGCTGCTCTCGTGAGAGTAACTCTACCAATTGCTTTGGGAAAAACTGGTGGTCCTGCGGATTGTATAACTTGGGAGGCTTGATTTTGGCAAGCGGTCCTTGTTTGCCCTGTGGTGCTTTGAGCATATCCTTGTAGTAGTTATCCACGGAATAGGTCTGCTCTTTCCGTTCTCTTCTCGAAGGGTGGATCCACGAGAAACCCAACCCCTCATTTCCTCTTTTGGCAAAGTTCTGCCCATTCCACTCATACACCGAGCCATCGGAGGTGATGTTTTGAAGATCATCGAGGCCCAAATTGTTGAATTTGGCATTGAGTGTGGCGGTTTTCTCTCGGCCCTTGGCAAGAATCTCATCGATATCGTCATCAAGCATCGATGCAGACTTGTGCTTTTCAAAAACAGCCTTTGCTCCGTGCTGGATCATGCCAAGCAAATCATCGTTCTTGTTGCCAAGCTTAGCCGTAGATTGTCTTCCCTGCTGGATGACCAACTGGTCCAACCTTAGCTTTTGTGCAGCCTTATCCAAGACCTTTTCCTCTATGGCGTTTTCCGTGACGAAACGAAACACTTGCACCTGTTTTTTCTGGCCTATCCGATGTGCTCTGTCCATGGCTTGTAGATCTGCTTGAGGATTCCAGTCGGAGTCGTAAAGAATCACAATATCGGCTGAGGTCAAGTTGATTCCCAAGCCTCCTGCACGGGTGGTCAAAAGGAAGACGAATTTGTCGGAATCGGGCTCGTTGTAGTCATCAATGGCCTGAATACGGTCCTCGTGCGATGTGGAGCCGTCTATACGACAATAGTTGTAGTCTCTGAAAAAGCAGTAATCCTCCAAAATGTCCAATAACCGAGACATCTGTGAAAAAATCAATACTCGGGACCCGGCTTTCTTGAACTTGCGCAACATCTTATCAAGGATGATCATTTTGCCCGCATTGAAAACCAAATGCTCGTCGGTAGTGTATGGAGGCCCAGGTTCAGCACCGTCGAATAAGTATGGATGGTTGCAGCATTTCCGTAGCTGCATAACAATGTTCAAAAGACGGGTTTTCCCCTCTCTTTTTCCCACCACTCCATTGACCGCATCTATATCCTTCTCCAACAACTTCTTGTACCAATCGATCTGCATATCCGTCATGCCAATGTACACATTGGTCTCGATCTTAGGAAGCAAAGAAGTTTCCACATCCGACTTGACTCTGCGCAAGATAAACGGGCTAAGAATCTTGTGGAGCTGTGCAATCACCTTATCCTGGTCATTCTCATCGTTTTGACTATCGAACCACAGGTCAAACACATCGGAATCGCCAAAAACATCGGGGATCAAGAAGTTAAGCAAGGCCCAGAGCTCATGAAGGTTGTTTTGGAGCGGGGTTCCGGTGATCAAAAGCCTGTTTTTCGAGTAGAAATGGCGGATGATCTGCGAGAGCGACGAGTCCTCATTTTTGATCCGATGGGCCTCGTCCACCACTATATATTGCCAGCGGAACTTCTTGAGCTGAGACTTCTCGCGGATCACCATTTCAAACGAGGTGATCAACACATCAAATTTGGCATTGAGAAGCCGGTTTTGGATAATCTTCGCCCGCTCCTCCTTATTTCCCTGCATAACCAACACATTGACGTCGGGAGTCCATTTCTGGAACTCACGGAGCCAGTTGTTAAGCGTAGATTTGGGCACAATGACAATAAAAGGCCCATCGACTTTCTTGCAATAACGCAAGTACCCCAAAAAGGAAATAGTCTGGAGAGTCTTTCCCAAGCCCATTTCATCGGCCAAAATGCCCGAAAGTCTGTTTTCGTAAAGGGAAATAAGCCAGTTGAGGCCCTGCACCTGATACTCCCGAAGCTGGCCATTTTTGATGAAACTGGGTGTTTTTTCAAGCACCGTCAGCAGCAGAGAATCATCGTCCATATTGACTTCATCCTCCAAAAGCTCTGCATCCTCCTCTTTTTCGGTTTTTCGGCGTCCCCTGCCCAGTTTTTTCGGCTTGCTCTGCGTGAAATTGGTCTGGCTATCGATCTGCTTGATAAGCTTCTTAAATTTGGCATCTTTGGACATGTTGATATCGATCAAATGACGGAAAAGGTCCGTGAGCCCCAAAAGGTACTTGAAGCGGATTGTGGAGTCGTCCACATCCTTGGCACGTGCAGCCTTGGGATCGCAATCTAGGAGGTATCTATTGATACGCTGGGCTTGTGTTTCGGGTGGAGAGGATTTGGGTGGCATGCTTGTTGGTGGATGTGTGGAGTGGTTCTGCATCTGCTTTTCCAGGTGCGGGCTATATGCAGGCCAATATTTTTCAATGTTCAGTGCCAGTTCCGTTCCAGTGTCAGTTCCAGTGCCAGTGCCAGTGGCCATAAAACGGACAATGCCATAAAAGTATTGTATTATTAATTCTTTTTCTTCATTTATCATATTTCTATGTATACCTGGTTAGTCTGCAGCACAGATCTGAGCCACTACAGTCGCCGGTACTGCACACTAGCCACGGTTCCCAACGGCTGCGACGCAAGCATTGATGACCGCAAGACTGTCTAATTTTGGGTAGAGCTGATGAGACAAATGGATATTAGATAAAAGATATTAGAAAAAGATATTTGGGTCTACTTATATACAGGTGCCATTTATAGTACCAGAATAGTACCTTGTAATGGTAGTGCATATACCACTATGTAGTCCACCATCGCCCGTCAATAAATCCATCTATATCTACTAATACATATACACCTATATACCCATCTGAATCTATATATCTTCTATAGACTATGAAGTCTTGAGTATGTAAGGATCACGCTTTAAGCAGCCAAACATCCGGGTATGTCAATATGCAGGATAATAAAGTCCGAGCGGAAATACGTTTCTGACTCTACATTATATCTCTTAAACTTATCTTCTTGTCTATACATTTCTTAGGTTTAAATGATATGCCACATTGTACTCCACAATATAAACACCACAATTAAAAGTACCAGAAAAACTGATGCTCTACCCCAAACTAAATACGAATAATACTGCTTCTGGTTCTACACACCACTCATTTTAATGCAAATCTACTAAACTCACTGATTACCTGGTTTACTATTGATTATCTTATATCTGGTGACGTGTGGGTTTTGCGGGATCAGAACGAGCCTGTATGCAGGACTCGACTCGATTGCAGGTCTGGTAAGACCCACGAACAATATAATTACATAGATATATTGAATGGGACTAGTGATGTGTTTGTAATTGATTATATGAATGTCTCCTATGTGTGTACTGCACACAGCGCATCCGAGGATGCAGGTTCCCTTATAAGATGGAGTTCCCAGCGACAATGGCCCAATCGATGGGATGCTTCTTTTTCTCCACAAGCCAATCGTTACATTTCCGAAACACATGGGCATCAAAAAAACCCCGATGGGCCGAAAGTGGCGAAGGGTGCACGGATTTCAACACACAAAAGTCATCATTCAAGAGACGACTAAAAGCCCCCACGCGTTTCTGTGCAGGCGAGCCCCAGGCCATGATCACGAACCCCGCTTGGTGATGGTACGAGATGGCCGCCTTGATCACGTGCTCGGTGAAGGTCTCCCAGCCCTGGTTAGCATGTGAATTTGCCTTGTGTGCCTCCACCGTCAAGCATGCATTGAGCATCAACACACCGCGTTTGGCCCATTTGGTCAAGTTGCCGCCGCCGGGGTTACCCTTTTTGGCCAACTCCTTGGGGTCCGGCACCTTGAATGCAGGAAAGTCGATCTGAAGCGCCTTATAGATATTTACAAGCGACGGCGGGGGCCGCGTGGGCTCCAAAACAGAAAACGCAAGTCCATGTGCCTGGTGGAAATTGTGGTACGGGTCTTGGCCCATCACCAAGCATTTGACCTCGGGAAGCGGCGTATAATGTGACCATGAGTAGACGTCCTGCAGGGGCGGAAAGACGGTTTTGCCCTTTTGGGCAGCAAGAAATCTCTTGAGCTTAAGGAAATACGGCTTGGTCAATTCGCCGTGGAGAAACACGAGCCACGTGATATGCAACGTCTGGATTTCCAATGCTAGAAGCTCTTTCTGTTCTTCACTTAGGCTGGCGATCCACTTTTGTTTGTCGAAATTGTGACTCCTGCAAAACTCAGTGTAATCCTGTTCAAGTGTTTCACTTTTCGTTTCAGATTTCGTTTCAGATTTTGTTTCAGATTTTGTTTCAGATTCTCCTGTTTCAGATTTTGCTTCAGATTTTGTTTCAGTTTCTCCTGTTCCAGTTCTTGGTACTAATTCTGCATCTGTTGCAGACTTTACCCCTGTTTCAGGCCTTGTTTCAGCTTTTGTTTCAGACATTGTTTCAGATTTTGGACTTGCATGTATTGCCTTCTTCGAGGGCTTTGGCTTCTTGGAACTGGAGAAGAAATCCGTGATCCACACCCGCTTCAGGCCATCTCCATTGACTCTTGCGTGCGACATGGCTTGTGAAGACGCGTTTGCGCGGAGGTTATAAGAAAAACCCTGGGCTCCAAACATCCGTACCTCTATTGTTAAGTGTACACCAGGTCAATTTCATTTCAATGCTTTTTCTGGTTACGAGCTCTTGCATTTAAAGGAGTCTCTTTGTTCTTTAAAATGCTCGTTTTAATTTTGTATAGGACTTAATTTGGATCTGTCTTGTGTTATCGAGACGACCAAGCCATTTGACTCGTTGAATCCAAGTTAGTGATTTATATAGTCCAAAAGTGACATAATGGGAAGTAATAGTGTAGTGTATCTAAAGAAATAGTGTAGTTTGTAAGGAAACAGTGTAATGTAGTAGTAGTAGGATGGTGTATAGTATGGCATATAGTCCTAAAGTAGCACATGTGGTATGGCATATAGTCCTGAGGTACCGCATGTGGTATGGCATATAGTCACGGTGTAGTTCCTGTGGTATTGCATATAGGATAATTTTATATGCAGTATGTCATACGCGTGTTTAAGACAGCATTCTATAGCGTAGTATAGTCCCGATCCCCCTAAATTTTTTAATTATTCATGTTCATCTAATGAAGCTCTAACCCGTGCACCCTTTTGTCGCTACATATTATGATCTTGTCAATCCTGTTGACCTTACTATTGGCTACCAATAAGCACTTGTGAGTATACATCAGTCTCAGCCTTAGTACTACTTCTCAGACTAAGGGTCTAGAATTTGGCAACAGTCTGAATCCGGTCTGAATCTTATTTGAATATTTTCAATCAACTGAGGCATGGGTGAAAATTGCGGAGTCTGCTGATTATTAGTTCAGGGTAATTGGGAACCACAAATAAAGAGTGCTGTTTTTCTGAAGTGGTCAATGCTTTTGGATCCAATTTCTAGATTTCTCACTCTAGCCCAAAGTGTCCAAACCTAATCATTCAATTACTTTTAACCAATACATTCGACCACTTCAAATGTCAATTGCTAGTGTTTAATCAATACTACCAAGTTACTTTTCTAATTATTTATAACCTCTACTACAATTTACATTGTGGGCTTAAAATATACTATAATCTTTCTTATATCATTTTCATATTTACATTATAAAAACAGAGAGTTTATAACCGGCTACTGTAAGAAGGTACACTCTGCAGACTGGTCCCACAGTGCTTGTCCAAATGTTAAGTTCTCTGGTCTAGTATTGTGGTAGTACTATTCTGACTACAGACTATAAACTCAACTACACATCCTATTTTTTTTATTTTTTGTATTATGAGTTTTCTTAATGACCAGATGCAAATCCTGTAGCTGTACAGAATCCCACATGAGGTCTTGGATCTTGGATCTTGGATAGCCAGTGCAGGACGGGTCTCATCAAGGACTTAAGTCACGAGGGACCTTGGTGACTCAGAAAATTAGCAATTAATTGAATATCACTGGTTATGTTCGGGTCATTGACGACTCTTCCACGGGTTATTTGTGGCCCAACTTTATTCACTACGATTCCAAGCCAAGTATGGTTTCGTGGCTTTGAACTACCAGGGTGCTGAGAATAAGGTAAATTTGCTGCTTTAATGGGTTTTAAGATTGAAAATCTTACTGCAAAATAAAGCTATGGGGTATATAGAGAGTGTGTAAATTCCATTTTCAGTGATGAGGGGTTTTTAAGCTAAATTTTATCATCTAAAGTAACTAATTTTACTATCTAGATTTTTAACCATTAAGATTTTCAAATTTTACCCTATGAAATAAAATTCTATTTTTTGAAGATCGTTAATTTTCTTAATTANTCTAGATTTTTAACCATTAAGATTTTCAAATTTTACCCTATGAAATAAAATTCTATTTTTTGAAGATCGTTAATTTTCTTAATTAAGAACCACATAAATTCCAGAAATCTCTAGCTCTTGATTCCATTTCTTTATAGTTTGATTTTGTTAATGTATCTGACCTCTTTCTACCTGCTTCATTTAAGTTTAAAAGGCTTTTATCTACTGTCGAGTACGATCTCTTATTTTGTTGAGTTATGTCATAATTTGGGGTCTTCTGCCCTTCAAGTTAGTTTATTATTATGGTTTACGTATGGTGTAGGCTGCCTACAGTAGTGTAGCGTATTATCGTAATCAGTATAATGTTAAACTCAAAGAAATAAACAAAACGGCATGATTTAGAAAGTTTTAACTGTTATAATAATAATTTTTTCTACTTATGTCTTTGTCTTGTTAAGGATATCTCTAAACCCTTCTGAACTGAATTTTCTAGTTCCATGTAACCTCATCGTAATTTCTTGCAAAGGAAAGATTTGAAGCTACCATAGTGAAAAGCAAGCTTTTAACGATTGTGCCTAAAACGATCAAATTGAATTAAGATTGGAATATTGAAGTCAGACAGATTTGGCAATTAAACCGTTCAAGCTGCATCTGTTTCAAGTTATCAAAAGGTGGTTTTAATGTACCCTCACAAAGGGCCAATCTTATTGAATGCTTCGAGTATATGTTCCTTGAACCGGGGTTAATCTTTAATGATTGATCCAACGCATCCCACCTCAAATTCTTTGTCTTCTTGTCGATATTCGTCTTCAACACGAGTTACTATTGCTGATAGAACATTTCTCTTCGCAACCTTCTTGGCAATTTTTCTCTCCTGCTTATCCAACTTTTTCTTGTCAACTCTACTCTCGACTTGTCTTCCTGTGTGTGTGATATCTCTGGAAGCGCCAAGCAATGCGAGAGAAGGGTTAATCACTCTCTTTGAGTTATTCTTAAACACATCGACATCCAATAGCCTTTTGGATATGTAAGATACGCTGCCCTTTTCGAAATGGCTTTAGCCAATTTTTGAATTGCTTCTCTTTCTCCGATTGCTGTTCAAAGTCCATTCGTTTTTATAAACTTTCTGGATCTCATCAAGGTTTTCTGAGTTATCAGCTTCGAATCGAGCCATCTGTTGGGTCAAAATTAGAAATCGTTGATTAAGTAAGTGAGTTGAAGGAAAAGTCTTGGCATTTACGTTTCAAAATCAATCTCGTGCTATCTTTATGCTTTCCTACAGTCATACTTTACCACTAGAGGTTCCGGAGAGTCCAGAGAACTTGTGGATCAAATCGCAACCCTGGACTCTTTACTGGAGACGTGGACTCTTTACTGGAGATTCCCAAAGCAAATAGCAACGCTGACACAATTGCTTTACAAAAGATTTTGTCTTTGACGCAGCTATCGAAAGAACCTGGCTTTCATACAGCATGATGTACAGGGGCTCCGGGTGCTGATGGATAATTTGGAGTCCGCAATGAAAGACACGGAATTTGTGAACCGTTTGAATGAAATCTTTGTTGGAAGATGAAACCTTAAATCAAATGTGTCTATGTTTCTTATGAAATTCCCTACCTACTGTATTCACTCCGTCTTTGGAACTAATACTGTTTGTGAATTCTGGATGGTCTCTTACCACTATATGCACGACTACCCTGGAGTCTTCTCCAGGCCTAGGAACCTTGCAAATCCTTTTTAACGTGAAGGACTTGGGACCCTGGAAAATTTTGATGTGAACTTGGAAGTCGGCGAAAATCAATTGGTTTTTAGTACAGGAAAAGCTTTGCCAGGCTTCAACCCCTCCACTGTTTCGAGGTCAACAAAGAGGCAAGACTAAAATTTCTCTATACTGATTATCATTAAATTTCTATATACTACTTACTATTGAAATGTCTCTATTCTGATTACTATGAAATTTTCTAGATACTAATTACTATGAACTTTCTCGGTACGAGTTGCTATCTATATTAAAATTTCTCTACTAAATTTCTCTGTACTAGAGTCATTATTAATAGATTATATTATAAACAATAGTGTATTTTATTAAAGTAAAACTCCCCAGTGAATTCAAATATAAATTATTATAAAGGATAAAATGTAAGTGTAGCCAAAATAGGAATAGCTTAAATAAAATTAAGAATAGTGTATACATTAAAATATAGCCAGCGGCATTATCTTTAGTAGCAGCTCCATATAAACCTATCATAACAAATAAGGACCTAAAACTATTAGTACTTTATAGAAAATCACCTCTTTCTTATTTCTTAAATGAACCAATTAGTATAGAACTTCTGTTTGCATATCTTCTCCTAGACTTAACGAAGCCCGTAGTTATGTATCTCTAAGAATAGATCCTGAGAGTTGGCCAATTCTTATCGATCGATTCTTTATGAGACTCTTGATGTTTCTTCTGGTGATTACGAGTGTACACATAATGTTATCTGCTACCATAATACTGGCCAATATTTCAATTCCCTTGGTAGTATACGAAAAGAGTAATTTTGTAAGTTTGTTTGTAGACTGTCACGATTTCTAACTGCAGCTATGAAACTGTGGAGTCCACGATCCCGAGAGATTCCCGAATCGGGGCTGACGAGGCCTTTTTTACCCATTTTCGGCTTCTCCTATTCCTCTTACAATTGAAGGGTAGCAAAAACGACCGGGAAAACGGGAAATTTTAAAACTCTTGCTTCATCTTCTCTGAATCCTGCATCTAATCAGCAACCTGCTTCAAGTATGATTAAGCACACCATGAAATAGTGAAATTTTATGAAAGCGATTTGGAGTTTTAGATTCACATTAAGTGAGTGCCACATTTGCATAACTCAAATTTCCAGGTTTCTAGATTTCCAGATTCCCAGAGTTCCAGAGTTCCAGATCCACGGTTATTGGCCTCGCACTTCACACCAGTTAATTCGACAGACAGACAGCTAGACAGTAGTAAAAAACATAGAAAACAAACAAAATCAAATGATAAAAAGTCATAGGCTTAACTGAAAAACAAAAATCCAATAAGGAAAACTGGAAAACTGGAAACCTTGAAAACTGGATAGTAGAAGTACCTAAAACAGTTGCTTGTTAGCTGACCATTCACGTCACAGAGCATTTTCTATACTCATAGGACCAGACCAGGATCATATTTCATATCAAAAGTTTCTTTGCTTCAACCGCAAATTACACTACACTCCGGGAAAATGGAGTATGTCCGCTATACAGTTCTAGACAGAAATTTACGAAGACAGAAATTTGCTTAGACAGAAATGTCCTTAAACAAAATGTAGAATTCTATTGATTATTTAAACTTATAACATTTTAGTAATCACATTGTTCTTAAGTATCTAAAAGACAATACTTGTCTGCCGAAGTCCACTACTTCACATTCTGAGACACTTGAAGATCAACGCCAATTTGTCTAATACCAAAAACAATTTATAAAGTGTGACTAAAACGTTTCTTTTTTTTTTCTGTTAAGAATAATCCTACCACTAGAATTAAATATTTAGTGTCAGTGGATTCTATTAATGAGACTTGGCTGAGGCTCAATCTCAACCCGTGCCCTGCAGGAGTATAAAAGGTTGTCAAGGAGACGTAAACCTGAGCGCCAGGCACCTTGCAAAAGGACGTATGTTACATACCCGTCGAGGGGGATTCCTGAAAAGGAGGCAGAATTGACAAGGAAAATTGACAAGGAAAATTGACAAGGAGAGAGAATTGACAAGGACTTCTCCGGCCAACGTGCAACATTACTACATTGCACAATGCAATGCGGCACATCCTGAAGGCTGACTGTTTCAAGAAATCCCACAAAAGGTACCCGAAGCAGCAAGAAAGTATATAAGAACTAGCAGATTCGCCTGATCAAGTGAAACCCAAGGACTCTCTCTTAAGTTTATTGCAGTGTTTGAACATACAACTGGTATAACTCTGTTCTATAAATCTCAAGACCTGCAGAAGTTCTAACATTCGGGAGCGCAGCTCAACATCGATAACAATCATGAAATCACCGTCATCCCCCATCATGTCTGCGAGAGGGACTCGAGCACGGTACAACGTCCGTAAGACGCTCCGTTTGATGGAAAAAAAGTCCCCCCAATTCCAACATGTGGTTTGCAGCCTCATCTCCTGGATGGAGGCCAACAATAAGGAAAAGTCAGATATCGTTTCTACTGAAATTCGACCAGCGTCTCCTACAAGTACGGAAGGAACCGAGACGGACGATGAGATGGACGATGACCCGAAGGATGTTTCGCCAAAGCCCAAAACCCCGGCACATCAACCAAATAAGGCACATGAACCAGAGACGGTGCATCAACCAGAGACGGTGCATCAACCAGAGACGGTGCATCAACCAGAGACGGTA
>NKZZ01002065.1:0-53923 GCA_002370815.1 Metschnikowia hamakuensis | reverse complement strand
GTAGTTATAATTATTCCATCACCTCTGCCATTGTCCCAGTCTTTTTTCTTTTCTATTTTTTTATTTCTTTTCTTTCGTTTTTATTTTGTTTTTTATTGTCAACAATGAAGTTAGTCCATCTTTATTGCCGTCAGTCAGTCAGTCAGTCATTGTCAGTCGTCAGTTTTGTCGCCTTACTCCATGACACTCGTAGATGTGTGTCACGAATCGCAGACTCACCTCGCCAAAAGTGAGCTGCAACAGTTGGCGAGCCTTGGTCACCACCTTATAGAGAGCTCTGATCCGGTCCAACTTTTGCAGTAAGACGTCGTAAGCATCTAAGTGCACGCACTCTTCAAGGAAGTTCGTCTGGTTCAAGATACTAGCGCAGCCAATCACCTTTTCCAATTTTCTGGGGGTTAGGTACTTCTTGCCCAATTCTTTCACCCAAAGCTGGTGGAACTGGTCCATGTACTTCTCCTTGAGCTCACAGGCCTCGGTGTGTCCGCGAACCACATTCATCAAACTAACCGTGAAGTCAGCTTTAATTTTCTCAAGGCTAGTCTTCGAACTGCGGTCCATTTCGTCCATTGCTTCCAAATCCTCCATTACTGCGCAAAGCCTGTGCTCGTAGTCCTCAAAGTTTTCGTCATTGTTGTCAGCGTTGGCCATGTCAGTGCAAACTTTCACAAACACTTCGCCGGTAGCCAGAAGATTCTCAAGCATCGATTGGAGGTAAGCTTCGAGTCGATCATGGATATCAAACTGTGCCAAGAACTTCTTTTTGCTCTGGCTCATGAAGGCATCTTGTGCTCGCACCAATGATTGCAAATGCGAAAGCTGTTTGGGGCATGGTCCCAGTACAAGCAGAGGCGAGTCTTGGGTCATATCCAGCTTTGAAACGGCAACGAAAGTGGGGGCTAGGCCATATATAGCATTGCCAATCATGGGGTTTTTCACTTCTTCAGATCTCATCGACTCCTGCTTTTCCACGCTCACCACAAGTCGCAAGTAACCCAAGTACTCATTGATTTTGTTTTCGCTTTCGGTCTTGCAAAGGAAATTCAAGTCAATGCTAAGACATTGTAGCTCAAATGTGTCTTTGTTGAGGCTAGGCACTAAGATTGCTTCCAAATCAAGCTGCATCCATAATGCGCTTTTGGGTTTGTGAAGCCAGCTGTCCAATTGTGACCCAGTGGAAATCGCTTTGAAATTCTTCTTGGAAAAGCAAACTGGAGCAGACGTTTTAGGTAAGGTAACCTTTTGTAAAGCCTTTGTAGGCACAGTTGGCTTTGTAGGAATTTTGATTTCCAATTTGCTGAGATCCAACTTCTTACCAGTAGCTTGTAAGAACTGACAAGGGCCAATAGTGCTTGCATTTTTGTTTTTAGGGATAGCGAACTGGGGTTCTCTTTTAAAACCGGCAATAGTAAAAGACTTGGTGGCATTGTGTGTCACTTTCAGTAAAGGAAGTTGGGGAATGACATTCTCAATCTCGGCTATGACTTTGTCACCATGATCCGACATGAGACTGTTAGCAACTGACTTTAATGTGAGCGCCTTTTCAGGCATAATGAGTGACTCTGAAGCATTGACTGGTGCTTTCGAGACGGGGACTTTGACTGTTTGGACATCGACTGCTTTGATTTTTGGAAGACTGGCCTCCGAGAATCTGACTATACTCTCTGGAGGCAGGAAATCTGCATTTGGTTTGGCATGTAACTCAATCCATTGTTTTAATGCATTGTTGGACAGATAACGGTTGACTTGCTTCGAACGCCTAGTGTCAAAGCCATTCAGCTGTTCGAGTTCCTTATCGAGATGAGCACGAAACTTTGAGAGCTCACATTTATCTTTGAGATGATCACTTTCCAAGGTATCCAGCTGGTCAGAATCGGTCTCGTCACATTGCTCCTGGTTGGGGTCATTCCAATTGACCAAGTCCTCGCTCACGCGTTTGCAACCAATTCTCAATGCAACCCTGAGCTTGCAAAGCGCGCGACTCGCGGAAATGCGCCGCACTTTCTGCTCCTCAACAGGACACTCACTCAAATTGCACACCGACGATCTTTTAATGTAGCAGCAATTTGGCTTTTTCCAAAGGCGAATCTTGTCAAAAATCTTGCTCCATTTCTTGGTGGCTTGGAAATGGGCCGCGTGCTTGTTCTGTTGCCTTTTGAGATTCTTAGGCATTGGGACGTTTTCGCACCCAGTTCCAGGTGCAGCCGGCATTTCCTTTTTGAACAAGGCAAATCCTTTGGGCAGCAACAAGCCCCGGAGCTTCTCAGTGAAGGTGGGTTTTGGCTTTTGCACAGTCAAAGAAGATTTCATCGTATTTTGATTCCCATCTTTTTGAGTTTCTCCGTTGTCCAAAGTGCCAAAAACTGGTCTATCTGAGTAAGTAGTGGGGATACAATCCAAAGATTCAGGCGATTCATAGATGGAGGTGAAATTGGAGTCCAATTCAGTGAGACGATTGTAGATGGCTCCATACTCTTCTTCTGTAGTTGATCCATGAGCCGCCCTTAAGACCTTGAATTGCTCTCTATGAGGGTCAAACTTTCCACGTTTTGTGGTTACGAAATCTGGGTCGTTCTGATCCATAACGTACATGTTTGGAGTTTCTTTTCTGGTCTCAAGGTATCAAAAACAAAGTGTTCCTTGTTTGATAGTGGAGATCAGAAAGAAAAAACTAGTGGGTGTAAGAGAGTAGTTTACATAAGTCCGCGAGAATAAGCGCATACCAGGTCCGGCCACAAATCGGGGTGCAAAAATCTTCGGTTGTGTAAGTGCTGAATTTTGCGCACTTCTCTTAATTGGATATCAGCTCTTGATGATTTTTCTTGATATCGATTCTACAAAGCATAAATAGGTGCTTAATCTTAAACCTAACACACCACAACCAGTCCTCTGAGACATTCTTTGAAAGAACTTTCTTTTAGAGGATTCTGAAAAAAGGTCAAATAAACCATAAGTTGTGCCAATACCACTGATAAATTGTTAAAGATAAAAATGTTTCTGATTTGCCCCCTTATCCGATATAATTCTTTTCAATTGTCACTGGTACTTTTCTCCTCCTGCTGCATTTACATAAGTATTAATTTAGTTGCGAGCACTATTAACCTTTCAATTATTATATATACCATTAAATACTTGTTCTAGTGTACATTTCCTACTCCTTTCTCACAAGTAAAAATGCTATTGAATATGTTTTCTTAAATAAATAAAATTGAACTACCTCCTTCATTAAGTGTCATGCTAGGGCGTCATACCCACTAAGTTCTGTCCAATTCAGGGCAACTAAAGTGGAAACAGTTCTACATAAATTAAAACCTTATCTTTGAATATTTCCCTTCAGCTATTGCAGATAAGTAGGTAAGATATGATTCATTCAAATTTAATTACGTAATGAAATTCTGGACCTTAATGATAAATTTTTTTTCGAGCAGGTTGACAGACAGGAGAGACAGTAGACAGTAAACAGAGTATGCAGACGTCATGTTACTGGAAGCTAGTTTAACAATGATTGATTAAATACAGCAAGTCTTCTAGAGCAGCTTGAAGATACAAAGCCTTTATGCGAAACATCAGGGAGTCCGAGCTGGTGCTTGAACTGATCTCGGGTGCCTTTGTCCGCCTCGGGCCATAGTGCTGTGCGCTACCCCTGTCTTAACAGGTCTGTATACGGACAATTCTGTACTTAGTGAGTCACCACAGAAAAAAATAAAATAAAACATATACTAGACAAATAACAACATCAAATCATAGAGAACAGTATTGATATTCTTTGAAAAATTTTGATGTTCTATTTTCTGAAATTCTCTTTGACATTTTTCTACCTTTCAAATTTTCCTCTATCCTTTTTAACTCCATATGTCTTCTTTGTACTAACTTCCAGTAGTTCTTTCTCCCACTCCATTTGTGCTTTATCTGGCCTAAAAAAGTCACTTCAGGGATATAAAGGCCTTGTTTCTGAACACAGTTACCTGAAAACCTTATTTGACTTAATTCAATTCTGGTTTGTTTTTTAGACCATTAAAAATTTTGATTGAAGATTTTATTACTGGCAGTTAAAATGGTCCATCAACCTGTGAGAGTCACGTAGATAAACAAACGAATTAAAGAGATAAAACACAAAAATAAACGTTGATACTTACTACATTTGTGTCAAGCTTTAAAGCTTACTAGTTCAATTATACCTCTGGCTTAGCACCGAACGCCAATGTTCAGATAACTCCTTGAAATTTCACCAGTCTCCGAGACTCATAACCAAGGTTATCTCATGGACTCAGTAAACTTTTCAGGTTACCAAAGTAAAATTTCTCACTTATTTTATTCATATGGGAAGACAATCCTTGTATGATTAGAATACTTTGAGTACTATGCAAGAGGTCCCAAAATAGTTGTACCTGCAAATCGCACTTTTCGCAGTCATTTCTTTCACTTGAAGTTGTACCGAGTTTTTTTGGTGACTACTACCACTTATTTTCCTGATGCTTGTATTGGAGAACTAAAGAAAACTAGAACTAGTGTTCAGAGGCTGAAACTTCAGAAAAGAAACGTATATTTAACTGGAATTAAGACCCCCTTCACTAGTCTGGCATGCCATATTTTTTTTAGGCACTAACCCGACAAATAGAAAGCAAAGCTCGACACCTGGACAAGAAGTCAGGGCAGCTGGACTAATCCTGAATCTCTAGACCTCTTATAGGGTTTTCAAGCATCCTTGGTAAGTATTTACTTGACAAGTCACAATGGTTTGGATTTCTAAGGCATTATGAAGATGATACCAAAGATAGATTACGTTAGGATCTTCTACCCCTTAATTTCTGGTCTGAGTACAAGTCGAGTTCAAGCATTTATCAACGGGAACAAAAAAGAACAGTCAAATACAGAAAAAAAGCAAAACGACCATAAGGGATAAGTAATCTAGTATGAAAGCTGCGGGTTAACAGCCAAAGATAACGGAAAAACACTCAGAAAGACCGCCGGCAAACTTATGAAAAAAGCCGAATAACAGCAAAAAGACTATCTTTAATTTATAAGTACCACAAAAACCCCCAA
This sequence comes from Metschnikowia hamakuensis, assembly GCA_002370815.1. NCBI lineage: Eukaryota > Fungi > Ascomycota > Pichiomycetes > Serinales > Metschnikowiaceae > Metschnikowia > Metschnikowia hamakuensis. Next base: position 48,880 of record NKZZ01002065.1, on the reverse strand, counting down.
GCGGACATAATTGGGCCTATTTGGATCTAATTTTATCCAAAATAAGGATTCTTGTGGTGCCCTGACCACAACCTGACTTCTAATATGCTAACGTTTTCTAGCAGCGAAAGCTAAGTTCAGGCTACGTTATATTCCGAACTACTATGATTGGAACTAGACAATTCCGAAAAATGGCCAGAACTATACCTATCAGGTAGACGACTGGAAATTAACCGATCTGAAAAACAACTGGAACTAGATTATGTTGGTGCTTCCACCAGAGGGAGGGAGGGAGAAAGGCTGAAGAACATGATTTGATTTATATTATAATTTGTTTTTTCAAAACAAAAAAATTGCAGAGAAGCATTTAGTGCTGATAAAATTGATGACCGGCAACTAAGTCTATTTAGCGAGACTAAATCTTCACTGAGACCCTGAAAGTTTGGTCGACATATCCGCAGCTTGATTGAGACTCTTAAGTTTGGATGAGGCTGGTAGATTCGCTTACAAAGTGCTGGCACGATTTACTAGAGGGTGGGTGGGATTTCAATAGTGATCAAATGATGAACGCTTAACGAATGAACCTCGATATCGATGGGATTGTGAAAGTGAATTGCGACAATAGTAATGAACCAAACATATTGAGGATTACGAGACAAACACCATCCATGAGACATTATTATGCGGAAATGGCTAATGATAATAGTTAAAGAAGATAATTCCAGTCTAAAGCTATTGTTGCAAGAGTATAGAAACGAAATTAGGAGGTAGAAGTTGTAAAGAGCTATTTTGATGGAATACTTGGCGCGTCTTTGCAGTGCCCAAATTCATAGGCCCTAAAAAAGAAAATAGTTCAACAAAGTTGGTTATGAGTACAAGAAGATGATAATACCCAGATTCATACCGCAGTAACTTCTGGTGCTGTATATATAGAGCTGATTAATTGTTTATTGGACAAAGCTTATTGTCTTTTTTTTTACTGTTTTTTTAAATGGCACTATAATACATATTATACACTATAATACATACTATACACTATAATACTTTATTACTCTACTACACTAAACTTTACCAGACGCTACACTGTACTTTCGTTTTCGCACAAATAGTACTTTACGTTTACATCAGCTTCTCTGACAAATATTCGGACGAATGCTTGGCGAAATTTTACCATTTGTCTCTTGTCTTAGTGATTTGTTCTGCAACACTCAGCACAACCTAATTCAAAATCTTTTTCACTTGTCGCCTTACCAGGCTTGCTTTTAACATAAGAGCATTGGTGGGGACCTGGCAAAACTTTTGCACTTAGTAGTAAGAATTAAAGTAAAGTAGCCATAACCTGTGCTAGGTTTAAATTCTGTACAGTATGGAGTTGTAGTATGAGTAGAGACTGGGAATGTGATGGACAGAACATAGACTAGTACTTGAAGTGAATAGTAAACACAATCTATAGTAAAAATAGTAGTATTGAACTTCATTAGCTAGAAGTCACTGTTCCAAGCTGATTCTATTATGTCATGACTTTGTATAATTTGGTCATTGGACTTGGACCCGAGTTTTGTATCCCGATGGGTTCCGATTCCGATCTCGTATCTGTTGGACTATATTATAATAGTTCCGACTTAGGAACTATAATTTAATTGGTCACTTATACTCCAGTAAGTGTGTAACTGTCACCTCAATTACTTGTATTTTGGCTTCTTTCTACACTAAAATGGCTATTTCCTCTTTTTTTACTGAGCTAATTCTCTCTGCTGATACTCTGACATAAGAAGCGACTTCCGTCGCCTCTTATATATTCCCTCCGCTCGGGAATACTTAGGCCCAAATTAGACGAGAGTATCGTCTAGACGACACTTGCATTGTTCTTCCCGTGTCAATGTCCAACTTGTTTTCATCTGGCCATACTGCATGTGCAGTCCACATGCGGTGCGTGTAAGACCCGCGAGGCTTCCACGTTCAATAGGATCTATGTTGGGCCTGGTGTGGATTGCCTGCAGTACCGGCACGCGAAAGACCAACTACAGGTATAAACACTATCGGAGTCCTGGATCACGCAAAGTGCGCCTATTTTAACACCTACTTAAACTCAATCAAAACACGCATCTTGGTGCGGTTTCAAACTACTGCTACTATCTAAAATTAGCTCTCATTTTCACGCGACCCATGGCTTTCTTGGAATTTTTGCCGGTTTCCACCGAGGATCCCTTCGCTTGGGCCAGACCTTTCCCTGAACACCCCTCCAATGCCTTTTATGCCCATTGGCACGAGGCCTTGGGTGCTGCCGTCTTCTACTTCCTCATTCAAAAATTGTCTCCTGTGGTCAGCAAGGCATGTATTGAAAAAAATTACACCAGCTTGGATATGAAGACCAGGTTGAATTTCGATATTCACGTGGTATCCATGGTACAGTGCCTTGTTTCCATTGGAACCCTTCTTCCTGGCTGGAACCACCTGCACGTGAAGAACAGAGTTGCTGATCCGTACAACTCTATCTACGGATATACTGCATATAACGGGTTTGTCTCTGCAATCACGGTGGGTTATTTTGTTTGGGATTTGTATGTGTGTTTGAAACACCGCAAACTCTTTGGCATTGGCTTCTTGTTACACGCGTTCGCTGCCTTGTATGTGTTCACGTGCTCGCTTCTTCCGTATTGCTTGCCATGGATGCCTGCCTTTTTGGTTTTTGAACTTAGCACGCCGTTCGTCAATATCAACTGGTTTGCCTCTCGCTTGCCTGCAGGCGTCATAAGTGATAAAGTGGTGGCCATCAATGGGCTTCTTCTTATTGCCGTGTTCTTCATGGTGCGCATCGTGTGGGGTTTCTATGCGGTTGCAATGGTGGCCATAGATATGTATCAGGTTGCTGGCCACGCCTCGTATTTTTTGCCGGTGACCGTTTTGGGCTTGAATGTGATGCTCGATATTTTAAATGTGTTTTGGTTTTCCAAGATGCTTGCTATTGCAAGTAAGAAGTTACGTGGCTCTCTGACTCCTAAACTGATTGCAGTTGAGGTGACCAAAATAGAGTGAGTGGAAAAAAGGACACGTAAATCCAACCAGGCCAATGCCAGTAACATTATTTTAACTGAATTATTTCGAAATCGCCAATTCCTTAAAGTAACAAGATTGGCACTCAAAAAAACCAATATTTGGGTGGGGGTCTAGACGGGTGTACGGGTCTCGGGCGTGGTTCCGTTGCGACAGCCGGGCATGCGCGCAAGCTTGGGTCGTGCGCAAACTCGTTTGTGATCACCTCCGTTTCAAAAATAACCACCGCTCCCTTCGCCTCCAACGCCAGACCTTTCTCCAAGTCGCCCCCCACGCCCCTATTTCTCGGTCTATATCTTATATATATATACATGTATATATATATATTACAAAATCGGCCCGTATCCTGCAGTTTCCCCGGTCCCCTCATCACCCCCTCGTCTAACCGCCTTTTATTATAATTCCACCACTCCTTAATAGCCATGAATAACGAGTACGACTACTTGTTCAAATTGTTGTTGATCGGAGACTCCGGTGTCGGAAAGTCGTGTTTGTTGTTACGTTTTGCCGACAACACCTACACGCAAGATTATATTTCCACCATCGGCGTGGACTTTAAGATAAGAACAATCGAGCTCGATGGCAAGACCATCAAGTTGCAAATCTGGGATACCGCCGGCCAGGAGCGCTTCAGAACCATCACCTCGTCCTACTACCGTGGAGCTCACGGTATCATCATTGTTTATGACGTCACGGACCAGGAGTCGTTCAATAACGTCAAGCAATGGTTACAGGAAATCGACCGTTACGCTACCGGTGGCGTCATGAAGTTGTTGGTTGGTAACAAGGCCGATTTGTCCGATAAAAAGGTGGTTGAGTACACTGCCGCCAAGGAGTTTGCCGAGGCTTTGGATATTCCCTTTTTGGAAACATCCGCCTTGTCGTCGTCCAATGTGGAGCAAGCCTTTTTCACTATGGCCAGACAGATCAAGACTCAGATGACTCACAATACTGGTGCCGCTGCTGCTTCAGGAAGCACCAAATCCAACATCAATTTGAAGGGCCAGTCGTTGACCAATAATCAGAACAGTTCGTGTTGTTAAGGAACTATGAGAAGGCAATTGCCTTAAATGTGACGCAGCACGAGAGCCCTTGAGTTTTACGGCTTTTAAATGGACATCCACGTGATTGTTTTGTGAGATCCTGGGTGGTGGCACTATAACTCCTCGCTCCGTAATGTTAACAATGGCACATGTGATAGCTGGTGTAGTAGCAATTGTTAATAAGTGATACAATGTAGATTATTATTGGTTGATCAACGCAAGATGATCACTGTATATCTCTTTCATCTATTTTTGATATGAAATATTTCTAGTGTCCAGTTTAATTTCAACGAGCAACGTACACGAAGTACTGTACGTGCAACGAGTCGTCGGCGCTCCGGCAAAATCTTCCCCGGCCAAAAAGATTCTCCTTTTCCACCCATTTGTACTTCTCCTCGGCATTGTCGTCCAACTGGATTCTAGGATTGTTATGGATAGAAGAGGTGGCAAAGTCGTGTTCTTTCGATTGACCGGAAAGAACGTCGGTAATGTCCTTGGTCAAGTTGAAAATTCCGTAGTACGTCAAGAAAACCCCGGCTCCATTGGGTGTCTTACCGTACAACCTACAGTCCAACTCGTTGAAGTTGCCGGCGGTGTTGGTGGTGATGTCATCAAAAGCTTGAATATCCTTGACATCGAATTCGAGGCCCGAGTCGTTCTTGACAGTGGTGATTTCTCCCCACAGCGCCGAGGCGTGAGTAAATACCTTGCTCTTGGTCTTATCCTGTAACACGGGTGTGAGGCTGCCGTCAAGCTTGAGGTTGATTGCAAAGACAGGCACCAATTTTGGGGCAGGAGGGTCAGAGGGAATTGAAGCCATTATGAAGATATTTGTTGCTAATTGGTTATGATAAAAGAATCTCAGGAAAGGCGAGGGCGAGCCCCACTATTTGTATTCAGATCCGAATCACTCAGGGCGGTGGCAAGCGGATGCAAATGCGAGCAAGATATGCATGACTGGTTTAGGTCGGCACGCGCCCGCCACCGAGATTCTCCCGAGACCCTAACAGATCCGCTTTTCAGTCCCGTGAAAAAATGCAACTTTGGTCTGTTCTCAATTCCAACTGCGTAAATACCAGTGCTGATATCCAATACCACTCGTCCAAAAATTATAAACTTCTTAGCGAATATTAGTACTCCGCTATACTATACAATTATATTTTCTCTTAATATCTGACTCTATTCCAGTTTACTCTATATACTCTATATACTCTATTATAACCACTATGTAATATGTACCAGTACTCACCGAACTCTACTCTGCTCCCGTCTACTCCGAATTACTTTTAATCCCTTTATTCGGTGCTTATTAATATGTGATGTACATTTTACTCTACCACTCTACTATACTCTTCAGATACTAATTTAACGGAATAGGATTAGATCCACTGTGGATAACTACTGTACCTTAAGTAATCTCGAGTGGTGATAGAGAAAGTATATACTAAATAGATGGTAATAGAATGGATTTGATAGTCTGGAATAGGATGAGGAACTCTCGAGATATGGTTGAATAGACAAAGTAAATGCAAATAAGTGTATGATCAATACCACGGGAAGTTTTGGCTCCTGGTGTATTTACAATTGATATTGAGATACTATGAATTAGGATTTCATAGAGTAGTACAGTAGAGTAGTAGATTCTGGTTCACTCTTGATACTACCAGATCTGGTATTAGTCTTGGGAGGAGCACGATAAGCTGACCATGCGCACAGCAGCACTCGTACCATCTACTACACTCACCACACTATGCACTCACTCACTATGTAATCACCACACTATGTACTCAAACTCCATAATACTGCACCATCATCATATCCACTCTACCATTCACTCACACAGACTTCTTGTCTTAATAAACCACCCAAGATTCTATATAGATACTCATTCCAACCGGACTAATTTAGTTTACTAATTCTCACTTAATTGATTTGATAGAATGAATTTAGTGGCTGATAATAATATGCACGAATTCGATGTTATTATAGGTGTATGAAGTATTGATGGATTCGCAGCTGGCCAGGCCGGATGGGTGGCGCACACCCATACCTCTCGCGAACCTAAAGCCAACTCCACACCGACACCCTCTCCATACGCACTACACAACACTACACACCACGCCAAACCGCCACATCCTATATCGAATTGATAGATCATGTCCAGCCCCAAAGACGTGGAGATGCAGGACGCCTCCCACGAGACTAGCCACGCGGTGCCGGCTGTTGAGGCCTCGTTGGTACAAGAGATCGAGCAGGCTTTCTCGTCGTTACAGAAATCCGCCGCCGACTTCGATAACCGCCACGTTTCCAAGGTGTTCCGTGACTTGGGCTCGTTGAGACGCAAGATCAAGACTGATCCGGCTGCTTTGGTTTCGGTTATTGCAAAACATTTTCCCGAGAAAAACCCTAGAAAAGCTTTGTTGCTAGCACAACTCAAAAGTGCAGCACCTGAATCGGTCACTTCCACGGCCAGCTCCGAATTTGTTTCTGAAACAACTCCCGGAAACTCAGAGAGTTTGGCCAATTCGGCAAACGCATCTACCCAGGGTGATCTCCCAGAAATAAGCGCATATGTCCATTTGCTTGTCCAGATCTACTTGTTGGACACCGACCATTTGGACCAGTTAGCGCAATTCAACGAGTCTGTGGTATCGTTGCTTGCCTCATACAACAGAAGAACGCTCGACTTCATCCTGGCCAAGATATGGTTCTACGTGTCACGAACCAGTGAGTTGCGTGGCGACTTGTTGGCCATCCGCCCTACGCTTTTGAACGCTTTGAGAAGCGCTACTTTAAGACACGACGATGAAACCACCGCATCCATCATCACATTATTGTTGAGAAACTATATTCTAACGCATGATATCAACCAGGCTACCAACTTGTGTGAGAAGATTGTGTTCCCTGCCAATGCCGGCAATGCCTTGAGCGCCAGGTACTACTACTACTTGTCCCGGATCAATGCCATCCAATTGGACTACTCCACTGCCCACGAGTGTGTTACGGCGGCCATAAGAAAAGCCCCGCAAACTGACCTCAGCAAGGGCTTCGTGCAGGAGGCCACCAAGTTGATCATTATCATTGAATTGTTGATGGGTGATATTCCTGGCTTGAACGTCTTTAAATCCAGTACAAGAAACATTGAGCCTTACTTTTTGGTGACGAAAGCCGTGCGCTCTGGAGATTTGAAGTTGTTCGGAGCAGTGGTCAAAGAACACGAGCAAGTGTTTATTGCAGACAACAACTTCACGTTGATCTCGCGGTTGCGTCAAAATGTTATCAAAACCGGAATTCGTAAGATCTCGTTGTCTTACTCCAAGATCTCCTTGAAGGATATCTGTATCAAGTTGAACCTCGACTCCGAGGAAGCCACCGAGTATATTGTATCCAAGGCCATCCGCGATGGGGTGATTGAGGCCACGGTGGACCACGAGCATGGTTTCATGAAGTCGAAGGAGTTGTTGGACGTGTACTCCACGAAACTGCCGCAAGAGGACTTTGACCAGAGAATCCGGTTCTGCTTGTCTTTACATACCGACTCGGTGAAAGCCATGCGCTATCCTACCGAAGACAACAAGAACGAGAACAGAAGCGCTTTGGACGGATTGGATGACGAAGCAGACTTATTGCAGGCCATTGATGACGGCGACTTGGACGACTTTATGGATTAGGTGCAGGAACGGGTCATGTATTCGATATCAGATCCCTCATATCAGTAAAACCCTTGAAGTAGAGCCACCGAAAGTAACTATGGATTGTTTATTATCGATATAGAATAAAAGGATGTTGATATCGATTGATGGTGTATTATTGATTGAAATTCCCGTCTATATACAGTACCGGTGTATATCACACTCGCAAGCACTCACCAAAACGGCATGAGCAACCCCCACAACCCCCTCATCCACGTGGAACAAAGCCTCTACGGCAGCTCCAAGGACCAGTTTCTTCGGGGCGAGGACGACATGAGCGTGCAGGAGTTGATCCCCCAGATTTTGGCGCAGCGCAAGTCGTTTCTCAACCTTCTGGAGGATCTCCTACTCCTGGAGATCGAAAACAAGGATCAGGACATGGATTTGGACCGTGCAAGCGTGCAGGAAAGCCGTGAAGTTTCAGAGCCGGCAGAGGATTCTGAAACAAGGGCTCAAGCTTTCCAAAAGCAGAGGTTGGAGTTGATCACGCATATTAATTCAGCTCTCAACGAGACATCGCTCTCCTTGGACTTTGTTTCGCTTCTCCTTTCGGCCGAAAAACCAAACATTGCCAAGGCAACGATTCTGCCGCATCTTACCAAAACAACGCCCTTGGGATCGTTGAGCTCCGACCGCGTGGAGAAGCCCAATGACTCTTCCAGTACTAAAAAAGGTACTACAGAGCACATTGGACTCGGGTGGAAGTATCAATCGCTCAACCACATCAAAGATCTTTTTGGCGATAGTGCCGCCCAGCTACGAGAAGAAGTGGCAGGCGAAAAGCAGTACTGGAACAGTATCAATAAGATCTTGGCGCATGGCGAGGTTCTATACAAGCTCCGAGACCCCGAAACACAGGCCAAAGCCCTTGGAGTGCAGTATGGGTATGGTGATTCCGGGTCTAGTTTCTATGATAAGGGCCGGGCGGTGCTTCGGAAGGATGAGGCCAGTGGAGGCCTAGAGTTCCAGGCGCTCAGTGCTCTGGGAGCTCAAATTTCCGCCAACAGGTATATCCGCGTGCGGATTTTGAGCAAGGTGGACGACGACTACATGTTGACGGGCCAGACGATTTTTGACAAGGAAGACTTGCATTCTAGTGCTGGAGATAAGCTCATAGAGGAGATTGAGCGTGCCCGATACTTTCTCTTCGAAGAAGACTTGTTTTATCACTTGACTCGGGAAGCCAAAGGGTTGATCAACTATGGCGTCAATATTATCCTGAACAAAATCATCATTGACGATTTCGACCAGATCATCGAGCTCGAAACCGTGGCGTATGATGAGTACAACGAGGAGGAGTTGAACAACCTCTACCAAAACACCAATCAGGAATCGTCCAAGGACAATCACAAAGCACAGCAGATCCTTACGTTCTTGAAGATCATGCTCTGTTGCTACTACAACTATAATCTTGAGCTTAAGCAGAAAGTCCCCACGTCGTTTACCAAGTGGAAACAGCATAACTCGCACCCATTGATGCTCCGGCCGTTGATTGGGCACATCCGGCACCAATTCAGTTACGGGCGGCTTCGGGCCATGCTCCAAAAGCTCTGTGGTAGTTTGGGTGACGAAATCCGGACCCAAATTTCTGAAGGTCAATATGAAAACTTGGATTCTCATGGCACGCGTCCGTTCCAGAAAGCCGTGCTGCGTCCAGCGTCCAGTTTCACGGTGGTCTTGCATAAAGTGGCCCTGGGAGAGCATTTGAAGTTCGAGGTCAAGTTGACCACATCGGAGATCTTGGTCAATTTGATCGTGGAGGTGTCGGTGCTGAAGTACGCGAACAAGGCCGACCTTGAGAACAACCAGAACGGCTCCAATGTGTTGCAGTTGACATTTACTGATTTGCTTGAGGTCGAGGAGAGTCTCACGTGGACCTTGTTAAACTTCCTCAATCGAACTACATAGACGTTAAGTACTTCACCAGTACTTTGAATTATACAGTATTGTGAGTCCACAAAAGTACGCTTTGAATCATACGCAGTTCTTTCACTCATATTCTTATTGCTCTATACGACAATCTGTCACTAGTAATCACGGAATGTATCTTGGTAATTCACCAGAATATGAAAGTCTCCTGTATGGAGTATTGCCAGAAATCAGATTACAGGGAATAGCTTTGTTTTAACTTTGCTCTTGTTTGAAGGTGAATAAAGCTAGAATTTAGTGATTGATCTATAAAACTGTGTCTAATCCAGAAAAAGAAATTTCATCAAACTCAGTAAAGTTATTTTGTAGTAAAGAATACAGTACTGCAACCAAGCAGTCAATTACACTCTGGCTGCCGAAGTGCAGTACAAGAGAACTATTAAACTGAATTCAGTTCGTGAACTAAAGCCTCTTACCGCTGTTTGATTGAGCCTCTATTTCTGTAAAGATATACAATTTTCCAACTTCAGTTTCAACGTCTTTCGACTGTTAATTGTTTTGAAGCAACGTCACGTTTTGACTTTCTTTTCTTCTCTGCTCCTGTGCCTGTCTCAGTACCCATTCCTATGCGTAACAAGCTTCCGAGTCCTACACACTTAACCTTCTGCCAGAAGCAAATAAAAAATCGTAAAAAAAACGGGTGGGTCTTGTTTGTAGTATCGTAAGCTCCAATCTTTGCGAATGAATGTACCATAGGCTCATAACCATCTACACCTAATGGATACCCTACCATATACTAATACACCATGAGTATCTGAAAAAATTGAAGTGGGTGCCAGTAGGGAGATTTTGAATTCTCGGGCATTTTGGCATAAACTTGGACTCATAAGTTCTTTCACAGCATTAAATCCTTAGCCTTAAAGAGACTCTGTAAAACCTAACTCTATTTCCTATAAAAAATCTATGACTGTATATTGCCAATTAATATAAACACAACTCTGTATATTTGATAAGTGCTACTCTATAAATAAAAATACTTAGTTACCATAATTTTATGACTAAAAGTACTGTACAACCACAATACTGTTCCAGTGACATCTCTTATATTAATGATAGTATATCCTCTATAGCTTTCGTTCGTGGATCCATAAGCCTCTACTCTTCATCGGTGATAGGCACGATTTGAGCGTTGGCCATGTCCCTCAACTCCGAGCCGTGCTCCTCCAAGTACTTCTTGGCTCTATAGTACTTCTCGTCTCTGAGGTTATTGTAGATGAGGAAGTTCAACCAGATCTCCAAAAACGAGTAGGTGAACACCAAGTTGTTGGCCACCAATGCGTAGTCACTGAGCAAGCAGAACGACCCCAAGCCGAAGAACATCAACAACCTGGTGGGCACCAAAGTCTCGAAATACGTCAGGTTGTCAGCCAAGGTGGGAATCAAGTCACCCAACACCAGCATGGAAATGAAAACGGCCAAAACGCCGAAAAGCGGGTTTTTATCCGTGACTTGGACCGTGGGCAAGTTCATGGCATCGCCCAAGAGCATGATGAATTGGGCATTGAGAATGGTGGTCGGGCTCTTAAGCAACAAGAAGACTATGTAAATAAGGCCCAACTGCCGGATATACAAGATGGTTTTAGACGTGAGAAACTGCATGGAAAAGTGATGTTAGGGAGAATCCAAATACTAGTGGAAGTGAATAATTGAGACTGCGGTGCGATTTAGTAAGCTTTGGTGAGACTTGGTGAGATCTCCGGCTTGTATGCAGTATCCACATCTGCAACATCGCGATTGTATTTGCAGTCACTCGATACATATTCCGAACTGTCTCTCCACACTGCAGTCGTTCAGATAGTGTTGTTGTCTCGGGCTTGTTTTGGTTCTGTTTCAAAAATAGCATTCATGAGACCTCTCCTCTTTTTCTGTGGTGCTCTTGCGGCTGAATATGTCTTCAACGTCTCGGAACTGTACTTGGCGAAAGATGGAAACTACAAGACGGTCAAAACCATCAATGGGCTTTCTCCGGGTCCCGTGATTGAAGCCAAGGAAAATGAGTGGGTTTCAGTTACCATAAATAATTTTCTAGAGGTCGGCATCAGCTTCCATTTTCATGGGGTGCTTCAGTTGGGCACTCCCTGGGCCGATGGTGTGCCAGGAATCACCCAGTACCCCATTCCCAGTGGCAAAACGTACCGTTACACATTCCAGGCTCGAAACCAGAGCGGAGCTCTATGGTACCATGCTCATTACCGAGGTTATTCTTCCGATGGATTGTATGGTCTAATATACATTTTGCCCCAGGTGACTCGGCCACGTCCATATGAACTAGTGGTATCAAACACGGAACAGGTGCGCCAAATTATGGAACTTGAAAGGAACACTTCTTATTTGATAGCTGATGACGCATTCAAACAATCTATGGATGATGTGCTCCATCGGATGTTCCAGCACGAGATTGACCCACTCTGTATCCAGAGCATCTTGGTCAATGGAAAGGGCCGCGTGCAGTGCCATAGCCAGAACACATTCCACCAATTGGCCCGTAAAAACCTCAACCTCTTAAAAACCCCGCGTTTTGACTCCTTGGGCTGCGTATACGATGAAACACTCAATGGAACGGAGGCTGAACATGCTGCTTTGGAGGTGCCGGGGTACTCTGCTCCCTGCAGGACGACCCATTCTCCACTACACATCCACTACACAAACGGCTTACGATGGCAATATGTGCACTTACTCAATGCTGGAGGTCAGTACACCAAGGCTTTTTCCATCGACGATCACCCCTTTTACTTGATCGCTGTGGACGGCATATTTGTGGTGCCCGAAAAGGTGCACTCGGTGGTGTTACCGGTGGGGTCACGTGCCACCGTGCTTATAGAGACTAACCCCAAAGACCACGACACGTCCCAGCCGTTCAAGATGCGGTTTCTGGCTACATACACTCCCCAGTATATTGAAGGGTACGCTCTTCTCTTCTACGGAAACGATACGGGAGGAACCCCGGTTTCGGCCGGGGACCATGGTATCCGGTACCAGGACTTGGACGGGCACCGGATGCAGGATGCGTTCCGCAGCATCTGGCCCCATGAAACACAACCATTGGATAAAAACCACCAGCTTGAAAAAATAAAGCCTGCAGATATCACGTTTGTTTTCCATCTCCATCGGTTTGATAATGTGCAGTTCACCATGTTCAAAAACCGGACGCAGCTTCCAGGGGACTTTGAAACCCGACCACCCATTCTAGACTCCAAAAACTATAGGTGTGCATCGATTTTGCAGCCATCAATCAAACAAGGCCAAGTGGTGGATTTAATCGTCAATAATCACCGCCACATCAACCACCCTATCCACTTACATGGCCATAATGTGCACGTGGTGAGTTATAGTAACGGGGAAAACTTCCCGTACGCTTCTATGCAAGAAGCCATGAGTAATCAGTATCGTGGAGTGAGTACCAAAATTCTGTACTGTGATGTGGTTTTAGTTCCTGTGGGAGGTCATGCGGTACTTAGGTTCACTGCAGATAATCCTGGGATCTGGCTCTTGCATTGTCATAATATAGGCCATTTGATGGGAGGTATGGGTGCGATATTGCTCGAGTCCCCAGACAGCATTCCACAAAGGCCATTGAGTCTTGCTTCTCGAGTTGGATAACCTAATGATTGTCATTGTTATAGAAATGATCAACTAAATATATTTTAGTATGTCGGCTAGGTTGGGGTTGGATTCAGGACATACATTGGGGATCCATTCAAGTTCATCTACTCCAGACTTGAAACCGGCACCCGAAACCCGAAATTTGAAAAGCCTAAACTTCTCGGAACTGGTTTGGTGTATTAAAAAATTATACAATATTGCGAGCAAAGTGTGAAATACTGAATAGTTCCGTGTAAAAAAAACGAGATCTAAAAACCCAAGAAAAGCTAATAATTTAGTCAATAATACTGAATATTTGAACTTGATAAATTTAGTTTTAAAGAGAATAATATAGGGTGTACTTATTGATTATATACTCTAAAACCAGGTAAACTGAAGAATACAGACCTTAAGCTATTTTAATGCTATGTAGGAATATAATGTAATATCGTATAAAAGTTCTAGATCTTTTATTGATAGTATTTATTATTGAGCCTGCTAATTATACCTTAATTTTACATTTCCTCATATGTTAATGTGTTTTGAGTGTATATTCATGCTTTCTACTAAACAAATTTTACATCTGCATTCGATTATCTGCATATTCAGGTCTTTTATCAGACTAGGCCAAATTGAAAAACATTGGAAAGTCACTGGATCGCAACAACAAAACTGCTTTACCACCCAAATACCATTCTTTACTAAGAGTTATACTTAGGAGCTCGAAGTTATTTCTAGATATGGTTCATTGCTGGGAATGTTATCACAGAATCATACACTTTATAGACAGTGGGTTTTATGCAAGACGTGCCTACAAGTCCTTTTTTGATCCCAAAAGAACACATGATACATAAAACTTATAAAGTACCATCCCTAAAATTACGATAATATCTAACTAAAGTATCATAAAAGAGAGTTTCAGAGAGTTCCTTCTCACGTAGTTGAAATAAAAGGTTGGAAGAAGAGGCCTGTTTAAAAGACCAGAGAAAATCAGATTTCAGTAATTAAAAATTTCAGGCATTTTATTTTTAAAACCAAACACTTTCTATAAACCCCAACATTCCTTAAAACGTATATGCGTTATTTACAAGCCAATTTATGCGCCTTAAAGCGCTATGACGGATGTGCTTTCAGTTCAGTAATGTCCTGCATATACTCTCTATTTTTACCCACTACCGAAAAGGTCCGTTCCAGTTCTTCACAGGATTCAAACTAATGAGTCACAAGCTCTCTTTCATGCTTAATTCTCATATTTCAACAATTATTTTCATTCCTAAAGTCTTAATGAGCATCAATTTTGCAAAATATGTTTCGTGGTTTCACTGGTGTGTTCTGTGCAGTACACCGCGTAGACCAACAAGAACAAGTCACCATCTCAGTCCACGCTAATGAAGTTCTTCAACGCCATTCTGTGGCTAGCCCTTGCATCCAGTACCGTAGCATACACCGTCTCCAATGTGCATGTTTCGTTGACCAACAATGCCAAGGATGTCCAAGTCAGCCCCAACGCCGCAGGAGGCTTGACTCTCGAGTCGCAAGCAGACAAGTTGGAGGTGGACTTCAAGCTCAAAGGAAATGGTGAGCCCCACCAATTGGTTATTGTCTTTTCCACCGAAAACGGCTTGGATCACGCATTCTACCCAAAATTCAACCTCAATACCATCAAGGCCAAGATTCCCGTGGCCAAAATCCCAGATGCGATGAAGTTGCAAGATAAAATCGAAGTCTCCATTGTTGCTGCCAGCTCCGCTTCCAGGGTCGACAAGAAGATCGTGGATTTATTCCCCGGTCAGGAGCTCCAGAGCTCATTGAGTGTAAAGGAAGTGAAGAGATTAGGGGCCAAACCGGAGATCCATCACGTGTTCAAACCCGATGTCGAGACCGTGGGTCCATTCCTCCCAGTGGTGTTCAGTGCCTTGGCCGTGGGCTTAGCCGTGATACTTTTGGGCTCTTGGGCTGTCACCTTGAAGGATGAGCTTTTTGGGGCAAAGGAAGGAAGCATCTGGAAGGTCGGATACTTGTGCACACTCACTATGTTCGAGTATACGTTTGCCAAGTACTACTTGGGGGCTTCTATCTTTAGCATTTTGTTCCAGGGTGCTGTGCTTGCAGGACCCTTGCTTTTCTTTGGCTCGCGGTCTTTAACCACCTTGGCCAGAGCTAGAGCCTAGTGCTTGAAAGTCAATAAACAATGTGTCCGAGATATTCAGCTCATTCAGCTCATTCAGCTCATTGAGTAGTCTTTCAGTAGTCGCTGAGTCTATGTGCCTGACTTTCCATATATTCTTAATATCATTTATTCGTACTTTGTTCCCCATACTAGCTGTCTAGGGTCCATGTCTCTATATCTACTATGCTAGTATATGTGTGGTTAGTTTTTGTACTAGAATTATGAATTGGTATGGTACAGAGTTCTAGTCATTCGATCCGTCTGTACAGAATTATGAAGGGCGGACCTATATGCTGACGCTGATTACGTCATCATAATTGGGCCATAATGAATTATTCTCAAAATAGGCATTCTTGGCCACTCCAGACGGAATACGCTACTCCTCCACAAAAGTGTTCTGTATATAGCGGAAGTTAAAGAAACTGAAGTTGCCGTCCTTATCCCAAAGCCCCTTGTCCATGGAATTGGCGGCCACCACCTTACCCTTTATAAGGGCCATGGGTAGCCACGAATAGGAGCGCGAGTCCAAAGAATGACTGAGATTGTCCCCTGTCACCCACACGTGACCTTCTGGAACAATCACGTACTTGTTGTAGCCGTCGTTCTGGATGCAGGTATTTGGCGGGTTGGTGACGGCCGACGAGCTGGAGGGGTCCACCAAAATGGCATCTCCGGGCATTCCGCTTATGCGCTTACAGATTCGGTGGTCTGGGTCTGACGGTTTAGTCGCCACCACCAAATCGCCCATATCTAGATTTCGCCCCAAACGGTACGACTTTAGGGCGTGGACGAAGTCGTGCTGTGCCTGGAGTGTCGGGAGCATCAGCTCGCCTTTTGTTTCGGTGAACTCGTAAAAGTACTCATTGACCAAGTGGGTAGCACATCCTGCACGGATCGTCCAGGATAGAAGACCTCCAAGAAAACGTGCTGACTCCATAAGTGTGTATATAGGTAGACAATGTAGATGTGATGTAGAGGTGTAGATATTATATGTGGAAGTGTATAAAAAGGGGTGGGTGTAGATGTTGTATGTAGATTTAGATGCGATAACCTGCATATAGAAAACCTGCGTATAGTCGCTACTAATACTACTCCACTTCACATCGCTGGTGCTTTTACAATTATATCGCGATACCGTTTATTACCCAATTAGTAAACAAAGCCCAAGATCTTTCCAGAAACGTGCTTTCTTCTGGCCTCCTCGTGGTCCATAATACCAGCGGAGGTGGTCAAGATCACGAAACCAAACTGTCTGGCTGGCAACAAGTTGTCAGTCCATCTCTCGATGTCACCGATTTTGACGTTGAATCTTGGGGAAATAACTCCACACTTATTCAATCTACCGTTCAATTGAACCACAATCTTTCCGGATCTGTGGTCATCAATGTACTCGAACTCACCAATGTAACCTGAAGTTAGTAATGTCAATAAAAAATGGAGAGATGAAAATGATAGAGGTAAGAGATGAAAGAGAAATCAAGAAAAAATTGAGATTCAATGAATCAATGAATCAATGAAATAATGAATCAACAGAGTAGGATGTCGAGGGAAAGTAAACGGAAACAGAAACCGGTTCGGAGCCCGTGTAAGAATCGATCCCTCTTCGATCTCCCGAAAACTTAAAAGACAGAAAGGGACTGAACACCGATCAATCCATCCAGTTATCATTTCGGGGCAAGAAAAGGTTTGGACGAGAAAATATTGGGAATGAAGTTTGAGGAAAGCTTCAATGAAGTTCACGAAGGCGAATGTTGAGAACAAACAAAAGTAATTAACATACCGTGCTTTTGCATGACCTGCAAAAATCTGATGATCACCTTGGAAGAAGGTCTGATCAAGACTTGTCTCTTACCGGTCTTCTCGGCGTTGTTGATGGCGTTCAAGGCGTCGGCTAAAACAGAGGTTCTGGTCATTTCTGACTCGTTAGTATAAAGCAACCACAAAACATACGCAGCATGAGTGTCCGTTTAAGGATTCATGGAGCAGCGGAAAAAGGCCCGGCGAAAAAAAAAAAGTCGCGGGCCCAGTTCCTAACGAAAATGGGAGGTATTTTGGGTCTCGACAGGCGCCTCAAAATGTACAGACTTGTGGGGCCTGCACACCATGGAAGCCCTGCCATGGCCGAAAATTCTTCCATTGTGTTTTGCTGATTGTGGAGACGTGCTGGATGGTTAGAATAGGGACATACTTAGAAGGAGATGTGTAGATGATTAAAAGAACAAGTGTAGGAAAAGACAGTGGAGTAAGCGAAAAATGCGAAAATTTTTATGTCCCGGTCACGTGATGTAGCACATCACGTGCTAAATGTTTATTTATGGCCAAGAGCTCATATTCATCATTCATGCTTTGTAATAGGTACTAAATCTTAAGTTAACGGCTATGCTTTTCAATTTTGATTGAGAAGGGAAGTCTAGGCACTAGTTGTATTTCATAATGTATTTGGAAGACTGCCGGTATATATATATATATATATATACTATGCAGGACCATTTTATAAAATGAACTGAAGTTAAACTACATCGAAACAAATTTTGAGAAAAAGTTACCGTTTGTTAAAATTATTGCCACGACTCTATGAGTATTTAAGTGCTGAGGTTATCATGGTGTTCATGTATACAGTAGAATAGGTAACATGTACAATTCTACTTTTCCAAAATGTCAACGGTTGTTAATATATGAAATCTTATTTGAAATTCTCTTCAGAAGACAATTTTGAGATAATTTTTCTAATAAAGTACTTTACCCAGACTAGCATTGTGTAGTTCATGCTCTAAAGCCAGTACACCCATGTTCAACCTCACCAATCCAGAGAAGGTTTTCTTGGAATATGAAAGAGGAAAGATGTCCTTTCCTCAATATTTTGGGCTGACCAATAAACACATCTTTAAAAAATTTGCCTCGTAACTAGACCCAATTAATCTTTCTTATTTCTGGACCTGTACTGCATGATGAAAAGCAGCCATTCTTGTTGGAATAATGCAATAGGTCCGCCTTTAAATTATCTGGAGTTTCTTCTCAAATTTTTGAAACAATCTTCAATCAATGAAAGCCACACACCTTCTAAGATGGGAGTTAGATATCTTACAAACATATGTACTGCATAGAATACCACATATTAGTTAGTATAGTAAAAATTAGAAATAGTGGTAGTTTCAGAGTGCGGTATATTCTTGGAACTATTGCATAGTTAAATTTAACACTCGATTCTTTTGGCGTTTAAACATGAAAGAGACTTCTTGACCTTAATGGAACTTTGTACCTCGGAATCGGAGGTCGCGGTCGGAATTGACATCTCCAAGAACCTCTATAAATGTTCCAAATCTATTTTTTCGTCTCAAAAAATACTACTATAGTCTACTGAAATCAAATACTCTAGTGGATCTGATTTTATGACAACTTAGAAAATCAGGGTGCTTTGCGTTGGTCCTTTTTGTGCTGGGGTAGCATGATGTACGGGTGTTTTCTGCATCAAAAACCAATTCATTCCAAATTCTCCACTATCATCCCATCCAAACAAAAATAGAGCCCTAAAATCCGATCCCCTATTCGGCAAATCACACCTCATCGTAAAAGTATGATAATTTTTTGGTAGTGTGTTTACCAAATCACATGTAAGTGAATTTGGCAGGACTCAAATCCATCAAGTATCGCGAGCACATCTTCATCTCAAGGCCATGCTCCGAACTACTTTCTGGCGCCCAGTCACCCACAGACCTCTTGTAGGTCCATGGGCTCGATTCAAACACAGTGGTGTGCAGGGCGACAAGGAACAAAAAGCCGAAAAATCGGAATCCAGCGACTCCTCGCAGTTTGACCAAGAGTCGACGGAATTAGACCAGAAAAATCAGCACTCAATCTTTCAAGTGCAGCCCAAAACGTCCAAGGCGGCCCCTGCAGACTATGACGCCAACCTGGGCATCAGTAAGCTTCTTCGGCAGGACAAAAAACCTTACCTCCCGAAAATCCGGCACGAACGGCTCTCGTATGAGTACCCCGGGCTTCCTAACCAGGACGATTTTACCAAACACTCGAACAAGGAGAAAAAAATCAAGACTGTGACGCGGTGGTCACGTCACTTGCCCAAAATCTTAACAGCTGTGGTGGTGGCTTGGGGAGCCTATGTGGTCAAAGTATGGTTCTATCCTGCACAGGACGACTCGGACAGCAATGATCTCTTGGACCCCAACCATTTCCATAAATTCGTCATTACCCATAAAAAGCAGATAGATGCAGACCATTACTTGGTGGAGGTACGACCCAAGCATCTGGGGTGGAAAATGAGCTACTATGCACACTACGACAACAAATCAATCTGGAACGGTGACGTCATGTGGTCTGTGGAGATCAAGCAGCCACAGATCATGGTAGTACGGTCCTATACACCCTTACCGCTATATTTTTTAAAATCTGAAAGAACCAGATCCGGCGAAAAAGAGCCTTTGTTGAAGGTGATAGATAACGATAGTGATGATTACGACAAGGGAGGAGTTATGACGTTTTATGTCAAGCGATATGACAATGGGGAAGTTTCCAGGTACATAACCGAGAAGAATGTGGGGGATGAGCTCGATATCCGGGGTCCGCATGTGGACTTGCGGTTCCCACACCATCCTCTTAAGGCGTTGCATGAACGGCCGATTTTCCGGGACTTGCCCTCGAAGGTGGAGGCCGAAACGCTTTTGGGGAGCATCCGGGCGGAACACCAAGTTCCGGAGTACGATACGTTGGACTTCTACGGCGCAGGTACAGGAATAGCCCCGATTTTGCAGGTGCTTCTTAGTCGGAACCCATACCGAGGGTATGTCAATGTGCACTACTCCGCCAAATCCGACTCAGAGCTCCAGCCCTTGAAGCGGTTTATGTTTTTCTTGGAAAAGTTGGACCGTGCCCGGTTCCATGAGCATATCGACTTGCAGAACAAAAAGCTCACTATTGGAGATGTTACCAATCCGGAAGAACCAAAGTATATCAGTCCAATGCGCGAGGAATTGAGGGAAGTGGACAGAAACTTTGAGAAAGTGGAAAGCGAACAGAAGGAGAAACTTAGATTGAGAATGGCCATCTTGGACAATGAGGATGTGGTGCAGCAGCAGCCTCGGCCCAAAGTCAAATGGTACCAGAATGCATTGGAACAAGCCCAAGATACGAGCAGACAGCCCAAGAGCAATGGTGCTTTAGCGGTGGTATGTGGCCCTGAAGGATATATCGGACACGTGGCGGGGCCCAAAGACTTGGCTACGGGCGAACAGGGGCCTGTGGGAGGACTTTTGGGTGCCAAGAAGTGGGATAACTCCAACGTGGTCAAGCTCTAATTCATTTATCTGTATATAGTCACTAGAATGACGTTCACTTTTACGTGAACAACCACATAAACTCGTGCAACTCTCGAACCGAAGTACCAAAAATTCTATAATGAACAAGACTTAGGGTGAATTATTAAGAATTATAAGACATTAGTGGAGAATATGATATCAGTGTTAATGTCAAGGTATAAACTACAATACTCCAGCTACAGTATACTAGAGTCTTCATACATTACACTAGACTATTACCATATTTTATGAGAATTGGAGGATAGGATATGTCAGAGACTACGAGAACTATATCAAGTATGGGGAGACGATAGTGTACAGGAAAGAGCTACACCAATGTGGAGGTAGAGGTGCATAAACACTGGAGAATAGGATATAGCGATGGATTTATTACTTCATTATAAAGATCACTAGAGCACAGCGAGCTAAAAGCAAAAAAAAGTAGAGTAGTAGAGTCGAGTAGTAGAGTCGGGTATAGTATATTACTAGAAAACTACTTTATAAAGCAACTAAAGTATAATACTAGAATACTACTTTCTGAAGCTGCTAAAGGAAATTACTAGGATGTTGTGCTTATTAATAGTTTATTCCAGGAAAGTACGGAAGTTTGGGTTGGAATGGACTCGGAAGTTGACGAAAGTATGTTTGGCCAGGCTTAACTACACTGTACGATATCGTGGTTCTTTTTGATTAAGTGGCCGGTTTCATGATGACTATAGAATACCAGAGATCATAATTAAGAGCGAAAAATTAAGGTTTTAGAGAGAGAATTCATTTAAGGAAACAATTGAAGAATTCAGGCTATTGGCATTGGATTGGTGTTGCACCCATGCGCGCTGCAGCTTCTGCCTCAGTTTCTCACATCTCAATTCTGCCTTTAATAAAAGAGCGCACTCATCTAACGCGCTCCACACCCACTGAAATACACTCCACACTGAACCTACTCCAGGATTCCGCCCCTGCATACCGGATCCAGAATTCATCTTTGATTACTGTATATTCGATTCCTGTGTAATACTCGAAAGAAACTATACTCAGAGTTATAAAGTGATGGAGTCGGATCCCGTGCGGTATGTGTCCCAGGATGTGTTCCTGAAAGTCAAGGCCGTGTGTGTGCAGGTGTCCCAGCTAGCCCTGTTGCCCACCATGGATGACGTCCTGCTTGTATATAATCTCCGGCAGCTCCATACCATTTTAGATGGACACAGGAGACAAAATATTGGGGATAATAGTCAAAATTCGGGAGCAAATGGCCGAAATATGGGGGAAATCGATCAAGAATTGGTCCAAAATGCTCAAACCAGTCAAGACCTGCGGGAATATGTGATATCTCCCAAACTAGCGGATTACATCTTTTATCCCATCTCGTGTGTATTGAAGCACCAGACTCTCCCTGATCCGGCCGTCATGTATATCCTCCATATATTAGCATACTTGAACGAAGCCTCGTGGATCTTTCTGGTGGACGATGCATCTCTTGACCAAGTGCTTCCTCTCGTGATATTTCTAGCGAGTTATAGAAATAAGCCTGGCTCTGCTGAAAATAATAGAAATGATTTTGATTTGGCTGCTGCAGAGAGTCTTTTGGCAGTGCTCAAAACCGTGCCCACCACATATTTCAAGGCTGGAGTTTCTCCAAAACGTTTCTCGGCCCTTGGGGACTCCACCAATACCTTACTTACTTTTTTGGATACTTTGGGGCCTCATCACGAGGATTTGGCGCTCAGAATCCTCTCCACGCTTGGCTGGCTCTACTGTTCTCGCGTCTCGGCCGACCACACGTCGTTGGTGTTCCCGGGGATTGTTTCCAAGGTAATCAACTTCCATTCCACCACAAAAAACTTGCATACGGACACTTTGGTGCAGATCGTGTGGCTTTTGGGGGCCCTCGCAGTCAAGGTCTTCGACCAGAAGGACTTGAACGTGCAGTTTTTGGACAAAAAAGTGTCTTTGGAGACAGTTAAATGGCAGGAGGTTCTGAAACATGCTGAAAATGGTCAATTGGTGCAGTTAAACGTCTCCAAAACTCACCATAACCGCACCAGTCTGTGGCTCCGAGCCACTGCACAACAATTTCGGCTTCTGGTGCTTATATTTATGAAGAACTTGATTTTGAAACCCAGTGGCCTGAACAAAATCCGTACCAATCCAAAACTCGGAGATGCCATTGTGAAATTTGCTCTGGATATATACACCCAGTGCTTCCGGCCGCTTTTCAATGACTTGGTGATGGCCAACCTCGACATCCTTGCTGCTCTTAGCTATGTTCAAAGCAGAAATTTGAGCCAGGAAGACCTTTTTTTGGAAAAAGTCAGTTCCATATATTTGATGGCTCCACGTTCTGATCTACGCTTGCTTCATGAACACCTACTTTTCAAAACAGAGAACTTGGCTTCCGTGCAGGTCCCCAAGGCCCTTCTGACGTTGAACGAGGAGAAAATTGCATTATGCCTTGCTTCTGTGCGGCTCCACTTACGAATTTTACTGTCTATTCTGGATGCATTGATGATTCCGAATTCTATTGATAATGTGGTGAAACTGGTGATTGAAAACGTGAGTTTTTTCCTAGGCCAAAACCTTGGGGCCAAAAAAGAAAAGCGGCCTGCAAAAATCTCGGGTCTTTTGGGTGCAAATCTGCCTGACGAAAACTCGTTCGATGGAATAGAGCTTCCTCCGCATATTGATGCTCGAAAACTCGGCACAATTGCCCCAAAAGACCAGGCATTGGTGCCTGTTTCCGGAAGTACTGCCTTGAGTCAAATGGACGTGGATTTGGAAAACCGGAGCGGAAAACCTCATCTTTTTGGACCATTTCTAAGCCTGGACTCCGAGGACTGCATCCAGGCCTCTCTTGCATTTATGGGCCAGTACGTTTCGGATCTCGAGCAGACTTCACTTCTGCTTCTAGAAAATGCGAAGGAGCTCCCGCATGTGGTTGCTCTATGGGTAACGAATCAGGTGGTGGGGGCGTCTCGGCCTTCAATGGAATTTGATATTGATGACTTTTTGGACCCCGACTTATATGCGGGCGATGATAATTTTGGAGCAGAACAACCAGACGAACTCACTTATATTCTCTTGCTGCATGCTCAGGATGTTTTAACCCAGACCCAGGCCCAAGATTCGTCCCAAATTTCATCGGCTTCATCTCAGTATAAAACCCTAGAGACGTCATATGTCATAGCACTTGAAACGCTAAGTCTCGTGGCCGTTCGTCTTAGTAAAGACGATTTCCAGGCCGATGTGTTGATGGACCATCTCTTTCCTCTCTTGGAAGCCCTTACTTTTTCTCCCAGCAGCATAGTCCATCAGCAGGCAAGACACTCGCTCCACCAGATAGTGGACACTCACTATGGATCATCTTTACGGCAGTTGGTGCAGGAAAACTCGGATTATTTGGTGGATTCCATGAGTTCACAGCTCTCCGTATCCAGTGGCTTGACCCCCTCGCTCCCGGGAATTTTGTTGGTGGTGTTGAAGATCCTGGGCCCCGAATTACTCATGCTGAACCAGTTGCACGATGTGCTCAGCCAGATGTTCATAGTCATCGATTCCTACCATGGCTACTCGGTGTTGGTGGAGAATTTCTTTTATGTGTTTGAGGAAATCGTGGAGAAGACGGCTGGTTTGTATGCCAGGGAGATCTCCGATACACATAAAATCGGCGGCTCTAGGCCCTATAAGCCGTGGGGTCTTTGTTCAAGGGCAGAAATGCTCAACATGATTGATGACTCCAATAGAAAGGTCGACCCGTTTGACTATGAACCAGAGAAGGAGTACTTTAAGAACCCAGGCATTCCTTTCGGCGAAATCCCAGACTCCGATGATGAAGAGGAAGATGGGAACGGGAATGGGAATGGGGAAGAGGACGACAAGGAAGGAGATGACTGGCTTTGTTCGGTGCCTCAGAACGTCTACCTGCTTATTCAGCAGATATTCACCTATGGGCTCCAGCTCCTCTCGCATCCATCGGTCAAGCTCCGCGTGCAGGTGTTGAAGACTCTCAAAAAGGCTTATGGCTTGATGTGCACCAATTACCCAATTTTGATGCCCTTACTTGCGCAATACTGGCCACTCTTATTGGTGCTAGCAACAGGCACCAAAAGCACGTCGGAATACGACGGGTCCATGGAATTGGCACTCATGGAGCCGGCTTTGGAGCTCATGCTTGCGGTTTTTGAACAAGATGCTTGTCATGAAAACTTCTTGGCCTCCAGGTTCTCAGACATGTGGGTATTCATGGAAAGGACATGGGCCGGCAAATCTCACTTGAAAACTCCGAATTTGAAGAGGTTGGTGTGTCGTTTGTTGGTACAAGGAATCACCAACTATGGCCGACAAATCGCCGACTTGGCCTGCCATGACATGATGAGGTACTGCTATTCTTTAGGCGTTTCCTGTGACTTTCCTGCCGAAAAGACCGTGCAGAACCATCTCTATGTGCTCAAACAAGGAAGAAATGAGGGAGAAAATATGCCTCTTTTTGCAGCCATCTAGTCAGTCATCAGAAAGTCGTTTAATCCCGGAAAAGACGGTTTTGGCATTCACTTTTATGCATTGCATGAATCAATCTATTCATCTAGAATCCATTGTCACTATGCCAGTCTCCTGATCTGGATAACATTCAATTATATCCAATCACTTAAATCTAGATCAGTATCAATCTCTGGTGACCTAGAAGGTACCATTTTAGTTCTCTTTCTGCTCACCACTCACATTAAAACCCTGCATCATCACTCATCAATTTGACCATCACCATTTCTTTCTCAAAGTCCGTTATCACTCATTAAGTAATCGGAACACCGTTCAGCTCTTCCGAGTCATCACTCACCACGTATGTACCCACATCAGTATACCTGAACATGTATATAGATCATGTACTCAGACCATCTAAAGTAAGATACACTTGAGTCAATAGGTCTTGTTATCACATATAACCCACCATATCACCATATATCACCGTATATCAACCAATCGCCTATTCGTTTGCCTTGTATTTTTCTCGGTAGCTTAGTTCGCTTAATTAGACTAGGGTTTAGTTGACTTAGTCAATTTGCATGGCGTCGTTGTCCATTAGATTCAGGATTCCTGCCTTGTTGATCTTTTTGGTGCTGGCAAAAGGTAAGGTGGTCTGGCCTTTTGGAAGAGCCTGACCCTTGGACTCAGGCACTTGCTGTTCTGGAACTCTAGCAACATCTGTATCCTGAGTCGCTGAACTAACTTCCCCTGGTGGATCATACCTCTTTTTGTCTTCCTCTGTGAGATTAATCTTCTTCTCCTTCAAAGCCTCTCTCACGATTTGGGTTTTGGGAATAGTATCGTTGAGAAAGTACAATGCCTCCTGCGAACTGACGGCGGAACTGAGATCCTTGTATTGGATTTTCTTTCTCTTGTCGACTTTGGCGTTCATAGAGGCTTGTTCCACCAAGTACTGCACAAAGAGCTCGGTGGCAGCACCCGTGGCGTAAACGGCCGTGGCCGAGGATCCAAAGTATTCGGGGTCCATTTTGAGGATCCGCTTGATTTTGGAGAGCGGAAGCGACATGGAGGTCTCGTCTTCCTCTTCGGACTCCTCCATATCCACATTCACCGTGGCTGGATTTTCAGCCAGTGGATTCGCATTTACTGGATTCAGTGAATCCCCAGCTCCAGCTTCCGGATTGGGAAGGGATCCATTTGTAGGCACCTGTTTGTCCTGTACAAGACCGTTTGGGGACTGTGCCGTCTCTGCGGCCTCTGGTGCTGCTGTTTGGTTTGCTTCAGACATGCTGTGGAATAGTAGACGTAAGTTGAAGAGAGCGACGCGTAGTGTGCACCCGTACCTCTGCACACCCCAAAAAAAGGACTAAATTGTAAAAAGAATAAAAATAAAAATTGACGATAATTGCAAAAATGAGTGAATGAATTTACCTTGAAAAAATATTAGACAGTAGTTGGTTTGCAGTATACAGGACCCATCAGTGAATTGTCTGTGGGTGCTATAGTGATTGTTTATGTGTCGCATCTACACACTACTCAATACAAGTAAGAGTATGCCGAATGGAAAAATCAGGAATATTTTGGTAATGAAAATTGTAGAAAAGGGAAAAGGGAAAAGGGAAAAGGGAAAAGGAAAAAGGAAAAAGGAAAAAGGAAAAAGGGAAAATAATGATCAGGCTTTGTTATATATTACCAGGGAACAAACTGACCAATAGGAAAGAGAATTCAGTATTACAGTAGACTCATAAATCCCAATTACTGTATACATTTTGTGACCTTGGATACTATACTATGTCATGTATATTTGGGATTTTCTAACGTTATTCCTACCAATTTTATAGCACACTATTGAAGGTTATGTATATAATATCTTAGATGTTATATTACTTTATACAAGTGGTGTATAGTAGAGAGTGGTGGTGTATTTAAAGGACTAGTAATCCTCACTTCTATCATAGTGTCTCTTCTATCATGGTGTCTCTTCATGCTATCTCTCTTGTTTCATTCTGTTCTATATACATTATTCTTTGTGGATTCCTGGCATCTCCTGCTCACTGGCCACCACGTCCGGGTGGATGTACTCCTCCAAGTACTCTGTCCGCTCCAAGTCCTGGTCGTTGTAGTTCTCGCCCGTTTCTATGAACGCCTTGATGTTGTGCCATGCCAACTCCGGGCTCTTGAACCCGTCGCTGTATCCGATAAACTTCTGGTACATCTGTGGCACGTTGGGCGACACCAAAGCCTTGAGGTCTGTCTGGTTCAAATCTGCAGGAACAACGTACGTCCGGACTTTTTTCCAGTCCACAATATACGTGCCGGCAGAGTTCAACTTTCCGTATCCCGATGACCCTGTTCCTTTGTAGTAGTGTTTGTTTCCCTGTTTACTGGTCAACGGATGTCTTTTGGACCCTCTTTTGGTCAAACCGTACCAGATCTGGCCATCTTTAAAAGTCTGCCATGGCCGTCTTAGCTGGCTGGTTGCCGTCTGCTGGAAGCTGAGGATACTGCTCGCTTTCATGGTTGGAGGGCTGGTTGAAACTTGGTGTGGAGCTACTTTTTTTCTCTTCGCTTTTTTGGTTTGGTGCGCACATGCAGGCACTTCCACCTCCAACTGTCACTGCAAATCTACAAATCTACCACGTGATTCTTATAATTTATCCTAATGTTTTGATTGATGTTCCAATTTCTTTAAAATTTTCAAAATACAAAATTGTGGTCTGTAAATTTCGCTATAGAACTCATTCTAGTAGACTTTTCAGGCTCACGTGACACTCTCACAACACTCATTCACTTAAGCACTTACTTTTGTAGTGTCCTTGACTTGCTCCGATTGTCTAAATTTTTTAAAAGTTCGTAAATATGTGAATCACTCAATATCAATTTATTTTGTAGCTGGTGACTGTTGGTGTGTGACTTTGGATGGATGAGGTGTTGTGTGCAGGACGTAGAAAGAATAAAACCAAACTCCGTGTTCCTGAGAGACAGATGCCTCTAGTTGTTTACAATATAAATGTAACTTAAAGTTTATATCGGATTTGAGAGACTGGGTCTGGAAATATTGGTATATCCTCTGTCAATTGAATATTGACTACTGAAACAGGCCCGTACACCTCACTAGGTGTTCAACCATTGGTTATAGAAAGCCTCAAACAATCTGTGCTACTACTTATATAGAAGAGATAGTCTATATGCTACTACATCAGTGTGAAAGAAAAGTAGATGTACGTACGTATGTATGTATGTATGTGTGTATGTAACTGTATGTAGGAAATGTAGATCCCGAGAAGTAGATCCCAAAAGGCAGGTTCAAGGGCATGAGAAGATTCTAAACTATTGAATGTATAGTTTTTTTGTTAGATGCTCGAATGCATGGATCTGGTTCTCGGGATATCTTTCAGATGGGCCTGTCACGTGACGTCTACGTCATGCTCACCGGTAGCAAGATAAGCATCCCTCACCGCAATCACCAACTACCAAACCATTTTCCACGCCAATTGACCATGATTCCAGAGCAGCCCAAAAACCCCGGCCCCTTCTCCCTCCAATACGGATACACGGACATCAACGTCAAAACACATACTTATCTGGACGAGCCCACGCCTCTCCCCGGCCAATTATCCTCCACGCAGAACTTCATCAACTCCAAGACCGATAAGGAGCACCAGAAAAAGTACGCCAAAAAAGGGCTTTCTTTCCTCATCAACACTCTCTGCAGATAATCACAAGTTGGCTGCTGTATTAGATATGAATATATTTAATGGTGACTTCTTGTAGAGGGAGTGTCAACGAGTAATAGCAATGACAGATTGCAGTGACTAGTCACAATGACTGGTTCTTACTATGAATTGAATTTTCTTATGAAAACGATTATACTGGTTTCCTATATGAAAACAATTGATATGAAAATAATTCATATAAAAATAATTATATGACAATAACTATATGAAAATTATTGTATGAAAATGCTTGTAATAATTGTATGAGAATAGTTGTATAAAAAATAATGTTATAGAAATTCTGATATAAAAATAATTGTACGAAAATAATTGTTATAGAAGTATTGATACAAAAATTATTATTCACATAAAGATAATCGAGTCGACTGGAAATTGCTATGACTGGTTATGAGTGAATGAAAATTGAGATAAAGTGAATCATGTGAATATGTGGTAATTCAATGACTTTTATAAGACTTATCAAGGAAACCAATAGATCCTCACGGGATAATTATCGACATTTCTCTATCTACATATAAATCTACATATAAATCTACATATAAATCTAAATCTCTATCTCCATATCTCTATATCTCGATCTACATATGTCTACCTCCATGTTACGTCTGTATGTCCATTCTTTATGATTTATGTCTGTATGTCCAGTTCATATGTTTACATGTCTGTGTCTTTGAGGTCTCTATCTCTGTGGCTGGGCTAATTATAGGTGTTTCACGGTATGAGTGGATCAGTGCTCATAACGCGTCTTCGTGTAAGTGCTCATAACTCAGGCCACTACACTAATTGCACACTACAAAACCAATTACTCTTTGAGGACTCCGGTTCTAGATATAATACTGTCTTACTAAGAATTTAGACTCTAAGCATTGAATTTTACTAAGTGTAATCTTGAATTTCGTCGTACTTAGTATTGACTTTGGATTTAGTATGGACGTATGAATTGTGCATTCACTTATGAACTTATGAGCTCAGCACTTACTCATGGACTCACCATTGACTTACTATTGACCTACTATTGACTTAATTTTGACTCATGAGCTTAAAATTTCTATGATTTGACAGATTTATGGACTGAAATTACCTTAAAATTGTCAATTGTCTGAGATTGTCTGAGATTGTCTGGAGTTGTCTGGAGTTGTCTGGAGTTGTCTGGAGTTGTCTGGAGTTGTCTGGAGTTGTCTGGAGTTGTCTGGAGTTGTCTGGAGTTTTCTGGAGTTGTCTGGAGTTGTCTGAAACTGTCTAAAATTGTCTTAAAGAGATAAAATGCACTTTACTCAATGGATTACTAACCTCTACTACAGTCTTCACTCCATAGAGGCCTTTAATTCTATTAGCAGTAGTGTATGGTTTCTTACATACTAGTGACCAGGTCAAGTGATATATCTATTCTTTCCACGGTTTATTGAATTGAAATTTTTGAGTTGAGCTAAGTTGAGTTTCCATGAAAATCCATACCGACGATCTAAGGTGTTGAGTATTGCCGTGGACATTGCATAATTGTGGGTCCTTTTTTGACCTGACTCCCCAATTTTGCTTACCACAAAGAACTTCGTTAGGTGTTTTTGACTAGACCCACTTGTTTTTTGACTAGATCCTCTAGCGTTTTGACTGTTTATAGTTTTGGAACGTTAAGTTGTTCAGCAAGAATCCTACATACGTTCCGGGCAAAGCCGTAGCTGCCCTGGTACCCTCCTCCGCCAGCACCATAGCAGTGGATGAGCCACTTCAACCGAAGGTCTCTTTCGATCCGAGGGCCTGCTTCTCGTGCAGGACGAAGTCCCACGTTCACTCGGACCACATCCAAAACTGGCGGGTTTCCATGCTTGGAAACATCCGTCAATTCCGGGAGGTGGCGGAGCGCCCGGGCCTTGATCCGTTCCGTCATGGCCAAATCCTCGGTTCCATTCCAGTTTCCTGCATCGAAGCTTCCCCCGATAATGGCGCCGCCTTCTTTCCGAGGAAACATATACAACTCTTCGTTGGGCGTGTCAAACCCAGAAAATACCACTGCCTTGGAAATAGTGTTGCGTACCACTAGAGCTTGGCCCCGAATCGGAAAGTTCCGGGACTCATCTACAATTCCACCAATCAGAGCCACCCCGAGTCCTGCACAGTTGACCACATAGCTGGCCAACTCTCCTGAATGGTGCAACTTCCGGGCTTGTTCTATGTGCAGGATTTTGGCCACTCGCCGGACGCTTATTCCAAGCCCTAAGCATTTCTGTACGAGAAACGAAAGGTATGTAGGAACCGAGATAACCACGCCATCGAATTCAAATCCGTACACCGCCCCCTCTAAAAGTTCGTCTTTTTCCAAAACTCTTCCGCCGGCAATTCCAAAAAACCACGGCCGCCATTCTAAAACATCGCCATCATCGAGGGCCTTTTGAGAGAAGAAAAGGGCGTTTTTCCGCCTCCAAATCCCCGATTGGGGGTCGTCCGCCAACCGTAGAAATTCATAGTATGCCTCAATATCCAAATCCTGGAGTTTTTTGTTATCTAAAGACGCCACGGAGAGCCAATTGGCTCCTGCAAAGGGCGAGGTGTAGGAAAGATCGATATCTCCGGGCAAACACGCGGCGGCAACGGAGATGTCCAAATATGGAAACTTCTTCTTTAATTCCAACGCTGTGGTTAAGCCCACCACGCCAGCACCTAGCACAGTCACGCGTACCATTGATGTGTAGAGCGATTGGTGAGGTTGAGCACTGCTTATCGCGAGGATGCGACCTCTATACCGGCTTATTTCATATATGTCCTGTATATAATCAAGACACCAAAAGATATAAAACTACTACTACCATACAATACCTTCAGACAAAGTGATTAGACAAAAATTATAGCCACACTACCCACTAACATACTAAATTAAAACAGAATATAATATACAGTACTAGGACTGTACTAGTACTGTAATAATGCAGGATACTGACATGCGATAAAATATACAGTGCTAATTCATGGTACTGAAATACGCTAAAATATAGGATACTACAGTACACACCACTCTTTGATTCCGGTAGCCAAAAGAAGTAAACTGGTCCTGGCTACCCTATTCTCCACCCTCTTTCACTATACTCTATTATATCCGAGAACCTGAGGTGCAGTGATGGGGTTTTTCAATAGGACACCGTCTCTAATTTCACACCCAAACTTTTTATTGTTTTTTTGTTTAATTTTTCGACTTTATGAAAAACAATTTTACATAATATTTTCATCTGCCGATATTATTTCACAGCACAACTTCTTCCAAAATATTGTACGCAATCAGAAATCTTACTATGTCCGACCAGAAATCGCACTATGCAACCAGAAATCGTACTGTGTGCGACCAGAAATGTGCATACCAATTTCGCAGCCAGTCCAAAGGCCACTATATAAACCGGCCATCCCCATACAATTTACAGTCTACAACCACTTTTCTACCCATAAAAAGACAGCAACACAACACAACACAACACAACACAACACAACACAACACAACACAACACAACACAACACAACACAACACAGGAACTTGGAAAACGGATACTTAAGCACAAAACATGAACCTACCGTCTGAACTGCTTAACGAAATAGATCCTCTACTTATACTGATTGGAACCAGACTAAAGACTACAATAACTCTGGTAGATTCTCATGGACCAGGAACAAACCAAAGAGCAGTATTACCAAGAGATTTTAGGATGGAAAATATGGTACTGGGCAGCAGACATGCCGAAGGAATTGGATAAATGGCTTAATGGAGGATACTTGAAGGTTAAATGAAGGGATAAATGAAGGGACAAGCATTTCATGGATGTGAATCTTCCCTCACTTCCCCTCCCCAATATTGTTCAGAGGCCAATTGAAAAATCCTCCTAGTATCTTCTTGCGTCCGTGGTAGTTAATATGGGATATGAACTCTCAGAAACAACCACATTAGAATCATTAAAAGGATTGAGACTTAGTAATAAACAAAAAAAATATAGTATTATGAGCTCCACGCTACACCACACAAAAGACTAGACTATGCTATACTCTACTAGACTACACTAGACTAGACTGGAATGAAAGAATAGATTTCTAGCTAATGGACTAGACTGGACACTATTGGAACCTCTATACTTTTATTACTCTAAGTTTATTAAAATAGGACTTAAGGGTAGCTGTCTTAATGGATTCATGGTAAACAACCTGAACTGTTTTCCGTACCACTATAGTCTAAAATTTTCTAATACTCCACTAATCTGCTACCATGATACTTTGAGCAGCCTGATTTTCTACAGTTTCTAGTACTCATAGTACTCTATAGTATTATTCCAATACTCCACATTATAAATTCTATATTTATTCTAGTATGATTTTGAACCATGGATCCGAACCACTTCTGGTGACACTCTCTCGAGTCTCTAGTACCACCTTGAGCGTACCATGGAATTGGAGCTGGGTGTCCTGGTACGGATGGAAGGATAACATGTGACTTTCAATAGAAGTCTTTTTCAAGATATACAGAGAAAAGAAATTTACCATGTTTATATAAATAGACTGCTGGTACTTTGAGCTGGTTTCAAGTACAGAAAAGACTCACTCGACGAGATAAAAATCGGAGAGGAAGAATAAATATATCGTGTCTATTATATACAGAGTCGGATTATCTAATCGGACGATACATTATATACCATAATATACAGTACCATATATTTATTCTGGTAATTGTTGTGCACTTATACCCACCATGGCTCATTTCCGAGGTCCGGATGTTCAGTTCCGGGGCTTATATTGTGTTCCGACCTACTCTCTGGTTTGCATCTGTATGTATTGACTCTGATCATGGTGTAACATAAACCCAGCCAGTCAGAAAGTTACCACTATCCACTTGAAATTTCACCAAAAAAAGACCTAAAAATACCACTTAAAATACCACTTAAAATACCACTTAAAATACCACTTAAAATACCCTTAAAAATACCACCATATACTATTTCACTTCTCCACTATACTGCTTCCCCGGTCTACTAAGCAAGTATCGTCAGTTTCAATCATACACAATACAAAGCTTTATAATAACACAAACTTAAACAGAAAAATAACCAAGTCAGCAAAAACAAGTATCTTCGTAGAGTCTGGAATATATGATGGTTTATAATGTATTCGAGTATGAAGCTACAGTACTATACCATTAATAAATGAAGCCATGTCTAGTGAAAAAAACATATGATGATCCCAATTGGCTCCTTGTCAGCTGATCATAATCAAATTGGGAATTAAAAGTTACTAGTAAAAGCCAGAACAGACTTAAATGTGTGTGACTTGGGCGTTATCGATTCACTGTCTGCCACAAGACCATCTGATGACTTCTGGCTATCTCATAAGTCAGTAAAAAATTACCAAGACAATATTAACGTCCCATTAGACATTTCTCTTCAGACATTACAAGATCTTTTTTCCTTGGCTCTTGATGTTTGTGTAGCACCTAAAAAGACAGTTTTTATGAAAAATGACTCAATTTCGAGAGAGTCTTATTCACACAAATCCATTTGGACCTCAAAGTAACTTCCATGATTTAGTCTCTGTATTTAACCCAAAAAATTTATATTCGGTTGCGGCCATACCAAGTGGAAAATACTGTTTCCCGTCCGATCAACGTTAGTCAAGCCACTTAGGGCCACAGTGAGTAATGCAGTGGGAGACCATGTGTGAAATTGTGGTGCTGCAATCTTTTTTTTTTCCAATGCCTGAAGAATTTTACTTTTCACGACACATGTTCTTTTGCTACTATTTGAAAGTTATTACCGTTAAGTCAGATTCCGATTGTCTTCCTGGATGGGCTGGAAGTGTAATTCCGGGGCTTATATCCAGTTCCGACCCGTTAACTTAGGTCGTTTCCCGAAGTCCCTCGAAAACTGTTATGCCCCGAATTGAAAAGAGCCTAGCTCTTTATAGTTTCGAGACCATAAATGAACTTCAGATCTATTGTGTGCCGCTAAAAAGCATACCTTTTTGATAGTATGTGTCACGTGATCAAACCGAGGGTTCATTGACAATCTGTGTACTCGCATTTTCCTGCACGCAACGCGAACCTCACACCTAACTACTAAGACGTACTACACTTAACACGACAACGAACTCCACACTACACTAGCAAATCCACACATCCCAATTGAATGTTTTCATTCGCCAAAAAATTCGTGGACCGGTTCGAGACTGCTCTGCACAAAGAGCACGACTCGTACTACCAGAATTATCTCTCGCACAACAACAATGGCCATGGGCTCCGGGTGCTCTATGTGGAGCCAGACTCAGCAGCACAGCGTCTTGGTTTCGAGCCCTGGTTCGACTATATTGTAGCCATCAATAACCACGAGTTGCCCATGAAATTCCCGCTCAATTCCAATTCCTACAGCTCCTCCTACAGTGTGGGAAGTGATGGCACCGTGAATTATGGCGGAGAAGCCCAGGCACTCGAATCTCGCCAGGTTGATTTGGACTTGATGATCCAGGAACTTGCCACCATTGCTTCGGGGCCTCATAAGTCTGTGGTGTTGGAGGTTTGGTCTGCCAAAGGCGGTGTCCTGCGTACAGTCACTGTGGAGTTGCACCCACAACAAAACCCCCTGACCCAAGAAGCCGTTGTGCAACAAGATACTGTTGTGGTTGGAAAAAACCGGTTCCAGAGCCTTGGCCTTACAGTTCAGCCACAACATTTGACCACAGCTTCACACGTATGGAAGATCTTGAGCATACATGCAGGACTGCCTGCGGACCTGGCCCAACTTGTGGCACATTCGGATTTTATCATTGGATGTGATTCCGTCTTTCCGCAGGACGAAAATGGCAAGGGTCTTTTGGCCGGTGGAAGCGAGTCACTTTTGTCCAAGGTGGTGCTGGGCTACTATGCACACCACAATGCCATTTCCCAGGACGACAGTGTTCCCATCCTCCTATACGTGTACAACCACGACTACGACCGTGTGCGGCCTGTGACAGTATATTTGTCCCGTTCATGGGCCCCGGAGAAAAATCGGGGTATTCTTGGCTGTGATGTCGGTTACGGCTTGCTCCACCGTTTACCAGAGGTGATTGGAAAGTTCAATATGCAAGAAAAACTAGATGACCTTATTTTCGAGAACCCTGTGGATGTTTCTTATGATAATAATAAGAATGAGGTTCAGACAGAGTCGCTTGGAGAGCCTAAGAATGGGGATCAAATTATAAATGAGACTGAACCTGAGGTCATTGTTCCAGAGGTCGCTAAGTCTGAGGTCATTGAGTCTGAGGTCATTGAGCCTGAGGTCATTGAGCCTGAGGTCATTGAGTCTGAGGTCATTGAGCCTGAGGTCATTGAGCCTGAGGTCATTGAGTCTGAGGTCATTGAGCCTGAGGTCATTGAGCCTGAGGTCATTGAGTCTGAGGTCATTGAGCCTGAGGTCATTGAGCCTGAGGTCATTGAGTCTGAGGTCATTGAGCCTGAGGTCATTGAGCCTGAGGTCATTGAGTCTGAGGTCATTGAGCCTGAGGTCATTGAGCCTGAGGTCATTGAGTCTGAGGTCATTGAGCCTGAGGTCATTGAGCCTGAGGTCATTGAGTCTGAGGTCATTGAGCCTGAGGTCATTGAGCCTGAGGTCATTGAGTCTGAGGTCATTGAGCCTGAGGTCATTGAGCCTGAGGTCATTGAGTCTGAGGTCATTGAGCCTGAGGTCATTGAGCCTGAGGTCATTGAGTCTGAGGTCATTGAGCCTGAGGTCATTGAGCCTGAGGTCATTGAGTCTGAGGTCATTGAGCCTGAGGTCATTGAGCCTGAGGTCATTGAGTCTGAGGTCATTGAGCCTGAGGTCATTGAGCCTGAGGTCATTGAGTCTGAGGTCATTGAGCCTGAGGTCATTGAGCCTGAGGTCATTGAGTCTGAGGTAACTAATGCCGAGGTCAATGATTCTGAGGTGACAAATTCTGAGGTGGTTGAGGATGAGAAGTTGGGAGACTCCATCTCTAAGCCAGAGCCATTTGGTGGACTTGATGGTGCAGACTTTTTCAACCAGCTTGGCAGTTTATCGTTGAATGAGTCTGCTCCATCAAAAAATTTGCCAGAGACTCATATTGAGGAAGACCTCAATGCAGACCTCAATGCAGAACTTAGTCAAAACCCTGGGCCTTTTGAAACCAGAAACGAACTTTATGAGTCTGGAAATCACGAACCAAGTCTCAATGAACAAAATCTCAATGAGATTCCAAACGATCTTAACCAGAATTTGGACCATTCTGACGTTCCTTCTGACGTTTTCGGGGCCCTGAGTGGTCTCCAAGAGATCTCTCAAAGTGATGCTCACATCCAGGAGACAAAGAATGAAGCAGATAAAAATGAAACGAATGATGAGGAGAAGAAGGAAGATATTGAGAAGGTTGACGAGGCTGAAAAGGTTGGTGACATCGACCAGGTTGATAATGGTGATCTACAGCACTCTGAGATTCTCCAGAATGAGACACCATTAAACCCAGGATCTGGAGACCAGTTGGAAGAAAAATCCCCAGATTTGGCTGTTTCCAAATCTCCAAGAGAAGCTGAATTAGAAAATCTTTTTAAAGACGATCCGGCCTTGGATGACGATTTCTTGGACTCGCCTGAACTTCACCCAATTCCCGACCTGCATACAGCCGCACTGGCAGTAAGTCCCCAGGTCCCCCCATCCAATACGCTGGGTCCATCCAATATGACTGAAATTGCTTTGAATGATTACCAGGAAAAGGCGGATGTTAAGAATGAGCCTGTTCCCTCACCGCCTGTTTTTTCGCCAATTAAAGCTCCCGTGGTGCAACCTCCAGTGGGGCCTGCATACAACGCCACATCTGTGGGTTCCAGTGGATTGATAGCACCTGCAAAAATCGGGCGCAAAAAACGGCACCATGGGCCTGCTAACGTTAGCAGCTTGACTGATTTCATGAATGAAGAGCTCTCCAAGTCGAAGGCCACGGATGTGAACTACAGCCAGGTGGATAATGTGGATATAGCACCACCTCCCATGCACAAGAAGTAATGAATTGGAATTGCGGAAACAACAGCATAGTCAAAAAGTAGTATAGGAAAAAGTAAGCTTTAGTTTGAGGTACCATGTAGCAATGACTACAGCAGTACCTTATATTAAAAAAGAGTGCGAAAACTGGAAAAATATATGCCCACTGTCGGAATCGAACCGACGATCGCCTCATTACGAGTGAGGCGCCTTACCACTTGGCCAAGCGGGCAATTGTTGAAGGGAAAAGCTTTTTGCTTGACAGGAAGACTCTTTTCGTTTTTAAGGTTACAAGAAGATGCTTTTGGTTGTGCAAATATTTTATTTTTCTTGGCTATATCTGATGTGAGAGGCTTGGGCAAAATGAGTAGATAATTTGGATTAAGTTTTTCATATTAGCTTTGAACAACTTCGCCTCTAGGTATATTTATTAGTACTGAGATATTAACAGTGTGATGTTTACAGTTGGTCAGTGATTGTGCGAAATCGAGGAGTATCAGTCAAATTTCGAATTAACAAAAGTCCATGCCGAAAATCGAATTTTAAAGCAAATACAACAAAATTTATCCTTAATATAGAAAAAGATTCAAATATCAATCTCCCTTTTGAACAGCTCGTCTATCACAATTTTGAACTCACGACATTGAATACGGACAAATCAGAGATGCTGCGACATATACAGGACACTATCACAAGCTTTTTACTAATAAAGGAAGATAAGAACAGGGCAGAAGCAGTAGATAGAGAGGTGTTTTAAGGAATTAGAAAATTTAAAGAACTGTTACTACATATAGTATTTGAATAGGCTCTTTGCACTGCATATGGTATTCAAATAGGAAAATAGCACTGCATATAGTGGTCATATAAAGGCCTAACCGATTGAGACTATAGAATCTTTTGGGTCTAGTCATGTCCACCAATGGAATAATAATACTCACCAATTTTCAAAAGTTTTTGACTCTTTTTGATGTTGATCTTCCTTTTTTCATGACCAATGATAGCCTTGTCAAGCTTATTTAGTCCTTACCCAATTAGGCAATAGAACGATACTGTATCACTCAACAGCACACGCTCATAACCACCGAAACAGAGTGGAAGAGTCCCCAATGATAGTCATGTATTTTTTGGAAAAGATTAGACTTAACCAGATCAGGCTTAGTAAACTTGATTAGATTAGTTTAGTCCAGTTTTGTCTCATTTTGTCTAATTTTTTTTCTAATTATTTTTATTGAGTCTGGTTCTGCCTAATCTGGTGTCATATAGTTTTTTTCTATGCATACGCGTAGTCATATTTCCTGCTGGTGGTGTGACCAGATCACGTGATGTACCCAAAATACCAAAGGCTCAAAGGTCTTGGATAAACATATAGACCTTTCCTATGTTCATTAGATTATTCTGCCTCAGATATTTGGGGACGTTTGTTTCTGGGATGTTTTGTTCTGGGATGTTCCGTTCTGGGATGTTTTGTTCTTGGGTTACCTGCAGTACCATTGAATAATAAGATTCGTAGATTAGTAAAAATGACTTGTGTGTTCTGCATGGGTAAAATGAAATGGTTCAAGATACTCTCCTTAAACTTTCTATACTCTAGAGTCTGGTGCAGTTCTGTATAGTGAAGTATATGGATCAGTGGTTCGGCAGAGTGCGCATCCACATGTCACCACCACCGCTCTTCTGCACACTAGGGTTGTTCATCATCGACGAGAACATCTATGCTGAATCGCTCAACCGGCCGTCCGAATATGATATCATAGGCGGAGGGGCATCGTATGCTATAGTGGGTGCTCGAATAGCGTGCGGCCAAGCGTTGGGCCCTCGGATCACGGGAATCGTTGATAAGGGCTCGGACTTCCCCCCGGAAATCGAGCACGAGATCCGGAACTGGCACACTGGAACGATCTTCCGCAGCGATCCGTCGCGGTTGACCACCCGAGGTGCCAATGTCTATGCTGAAAATGGCATTCGGTCCTTTGTATACCGGGCCCCCAAAAAACGGATCGAGGGTTCGGACATTTTACAAACCCCGGGTCTTTTATTCCTGAAAGGGTTCCATTTTTGTTGTGCAATGGACCGGTATGGAGACACTATAGATCAGTTCCATGAGGAATTGGCGTCGCAAAAATGGGAGGAAAAACCCAAAACCATTTTTGAGCCGTTTCCTGATGTATGCAAGGCTCTGAATTTGCTACAATTGCACCAGGTGTTGCCTAAAATGGACGTTTTCTCGCCCAATTTGGATGAGGCTGCAGCGTTTTACCTGCTTGAAACACTCCCCAAAACAAAACAAGATATCGATGCTTTGGCGGCCAAATTCTTGGCGTCGTGTCCTGCCAATGGAGGTGTGGTGCTTCGGTGCGGAGCCCAGGGCTCATACATTAAAACACGCTCTTTGGCGGTGTTGCTTCCGGCGTATCACCAGGTGCAGGAAAAAGTGGTGGATGTCACTGGCGGAGGAAACTCCTTCTGTGGCGCATTTCTTACGGCCTTGATTCTCTCCAACGACTGGCTTGTGGCGGGAATTGTGGCAAATGTGGCTAGTGGTATAGTCATAGAGAAGTTGGGCATGCCATTGGTGAATGGAGACGTTTGGAACGGGTCCCATTTTATGGACAGACTCAAGAACTATGTTGATCTGAACAAAGGTCTACTCCAAGACTTTGATGTAAACTCCATCACTTGGTTTCCATGAATACTGCATGTGACAAGAAGACTTGAATCAAATAAGCTTTACGGCCACTATTAGTACCAATACTAATCAGGACTATTGATACTGTTTGGGACTAATACGTTCAATACTACTGCGAGTATAAAAAGTAGATTAGAGATAAAACTAGAATATAGATAAAACGAATATTTAAACTAAAGTCTAAGATTAACTACGACTGCTATCAAGATTCTGGAAAACTAATTAAGGACTATATAGACTAAACTAAAAGAAGCAACTAAGACCACCAATAATACGAATTAATACTGATGGAACTGATTAAGTTTTATATCAAGACTATTATTTAGAGGATCAATATGGAAGAACTCATGAAGACAGACAATATGATGAAACTACTAAGACCAATATTAAGATTATCAATACGAACTAGATTCTTAAAATTAGTTACTTTAAACTAATTAGACTTACTGCGCAGTTTTATTCGATAGTCCACCATTTCAAGATGGGCTTAACTACCAGCAAATTCCCCAAAAAGTGCACTTCTCTTTAGTAGTATTGTACTTCCTAATAATAAAACCCAGTATTACTATTCTCCAGTAGAACTATAACTTTAAGAATGTTATAAACTTAAAACTATTTATTGGTAATAATTTACTCCAGTAAGGTTATAATTTAGTTCCAACATATTCTTCAAACTATATTGCTTAATACTATTTACTTTTATTATCATGATTAAAAAATGACATACTTTAGTAATTAGACTAAGCTCAACTGTAGTATCCAGGCCTAATATGATTACTAGACTCTTCACCCAAACACTAACGTTAGTCACTCATTAGTCATTATACACTCCTGAAGTTCTCCACTCTTTAAAAAACATTTAAATAGAACCAATAATTATAGCAGTGCTCAGAACCATACGTTCTATACAGGCACCATTCTACTTAGCACCACTTACACACTCCCAAATTGAATTGTAGTTTAAGTAGTCTCAATACTTTGTAACAAAAACCCAAATCTACTCTACAATACCTATAATTTTATGTAACTTCTAGTCCACAGCTAATCTGTAGTGGCTCTATTTATTGAAGTTTATTGTCCATTACGAATCATCAACTAGAAGCACTCTAATTAATTATTGAAAATTTCCTAAGAATGGACTTCAAGTCAACAGAGCATGTTTTGGAGGAAAGACTGCGTTTATTTCTGTTCTTTTGTGCTGAGACCAAGAGAAAGTGTGTGGAAGGGACTGCACACAAGGTATAATAATCAGGAAGATTCATGAATAGCAATTGATACCAATAAAGTTCCTGAACAACATATAGCTGGTAAAAATTAGGTTTTCATTATTTCTTAGAGGACTGGACCGTTGGAAGGTAATTCTATGGGATAACCATGAACCTTTATGACTTAACTCTATCATGACTTCTCTTTATGACTTATCTGACAAAGGAAGCGATACATGGAGAACGTATCTATACCATTTTAATTATAGATGTAATGTAGCGGAATCCAAGTGCATGGATAGTACTATATTCTATGATTTCTATGATTTTGCATCGGCTTCGGGTTGATGGGGGTGGTAGAGACCCTTGAGAAGCTCCTTTTCATCGGTCCAGGCCCGGAACTGCTTGCCATAGATATACACTATGATGCCCACCAAACTGACAATCAACTGGACGCACCCGTATACCACGAAGATGGTCCTGCCGTTGACGGCATCGTAAGCATCATTGTTGAAGAGCGAAAAGATGAAGCCCAACACGTTCTTGGTTAAGTTGAAGTTCACCAACGCCTCCGCAGAGTACATCCGGTAGCAGTCCACCGTATAAGTGATGGCAGTGGTGGAGGCCATGGACGAACCGAAACTCAAGCACCCAAAGAACAAAACCGGCGCTATCCACGGATCACCGACATGAGCGGACCAGCCGTAGCCCATCAATCCAAATGCAGAAAATGTGGAGGACGGAATGAGCATGAAAAGCCGGAATTCTGGCTCGTAGATGCCGTGGTTGCGCTTGACAAGAAACCGAGTCAATCGGTCACCCAAAACTCCGGCCATAATAGACCCCAAGATGCCCCCTATAAATGGGGACACATAGAAAAGACCCACAGTACCCTGGGAGTAGCCATAGGGCGGGGTCATGAAGATATCCGAAAGAGTCTCGGAGATGACAATCAACCACACCACCGCAAGAGAGTACACTATGGAGCCATATGCCACGCCTGCATAAGAGTAGAGGTAGAACGGCCTCAAAAGTACCATCCACCACTTATCGCGGGTGTGTCTTCCGGAAAGCAAATTGAGTCTGTCCCGGAACGACCGGGGGACGGAATCGATGGTGCTTGCATCTGGTTCTTTAGGGAACAGGGCAGTCTCACTCTGGCTCACCGTATTATCATGATCAGCAGGATTAGGATTAGCAGTATCAGGATCAGCAGTATCAGGATCAATAGTATTAGTGTCTGCATGGAATGTGGTATTTGTAGATCCAGAAAGAGGCGGATGTGAAATATTATCCTGATTTGTATCTTTACCATTTCCATCCCCACAATCCTCCCTATTCTTTCTCTCACTATGTCTACCACTCCTTCTCTCTTTGTGTGATCTAGTAGAAGGAAATGACGATGTGGAGGGGTATGCGTAGGCATGAGGTCTCTTTTCCCGAGGAACGTAGCCAGCAGCATGACGTGCAGCCTCAGTCTCCTCCAATGACCGTTTGTTGGGCGTAGGAGACCGATCCCAGAAGGTTTCCGGCACAAAGAGATAGGTGAGGCCAAAGTTGAGCCCCAAGAATATGGCTAGGATCCAGTAGAGCCATTTACGGTCCAAATTCTGGAGTATAAGCGATGATAGAAGCGGCAAAATGTTCTTTCCCCCTAGGAGAAGGAGGGTGTAGAGTCCTGTACGGTAAGCTCTTTCGTGTTGAAAGTAGAGCTCACTGAGACTGGCGGAGGCTAAGGACTCCGTGGGAGAAGCACCGAAACCCGTCAATATCCGGCCTGCCATTAGAGCACCATATGTTTTGGATGTGGCACACACTATGCAGCCCACAAAAAATATAAGTATTCCCAAAAGATACACAAGACGTTTGCCGTAGAGTGCAGCAGTGGGACTGGCAAACACAGACCCTACTCCGAGCGCCAACATGTATGCACCCACAAGGTAGGAAATCACCGAAAGCGGCTTTTGGAACTCGTGTTCGAGACTGGAGAAACCTGCCGCCAAGATGGCGGTCTGACCGCCTCCTATGAAGGTCTGGAACCCGAGAATGAGAAAACAGAAGTCTTTCCGGAGCAACGGCCAGTTCAAGGGGTCATTGGGACTATCCTGTGGCTGGGGATGTAGGATGATGCCCGCCTTATCTTTCTTGAGGTTGCTATGGTCCTGGGGTTCTTCCATCATGACAATGGTGCCGGTGACCATCTTGGCAGACGGTAGTCGCATTCCAAGCGTCATCAGGTATGTGATAAAATTGGTAGATACTCGGGGTACTCAGGGGTACTCGGGAGAGTCAGTTGTTTTAGGGAGTGGAGTTGGTTTCAAGGAGTGGAGTTGGCTTCAAGGAGTGGGGTAGCAGTTGGTTTCAAGGAGTGGAGTGAGGGGGAGTACTTTCGGGACTGGACTCAGTAGGAGTGCTTCTAGGAATGGCACTTGATAGTAGGACTCTACTACTCAGTGAAGGAGTAGGAAACGAGTAGGAAAAAGAAAAAAAAACGTGTTTTGAAGAAAAGAGTCCTCAAGTGGCTTATATAGTGGTATCTGAGTGTGAAGAGTGGTTATGCTGCGGATGAGATGCAGGTGCACTTATTAGCAAAAACAGATGCATCGCGACGATGCCAATACTCACTAATTAATTGAAGCCGCAGCATCACGCACGACTCTTGGAGACTCACTATGGAATGGAGTGTATATAATAGGAGTGTATAGGACGGAATGACTGTCCAGGACGGTACGACTGTATATAGCCGTTTAGAAGTGTACAGGACGGTATGGCGTAGATTAATGTTTGGGAGTGTACATGGCGTGGCGGATTATAATTGTTGTGCACTGCCTGGCTCGTTGTGGTGAGGCATATAAAAGTCTCGGAATATAATAAAATAGAGTTGAACACCGAGACTGTACACCGAAATTATGGAAAATTTAAAATGACTTTTGAGAATGACATTGGAATTTTTCATTGAATCACACATCAAATTTTCGATTGAATTTTCCATTAGAATTTTCCATTCGAATTTGGACTCTAAT
Organism: Metschnikowia hamakuensis; assembly: GCA_002370815.1. Taxonomy (NCBI): domain Eukaryota; kingdom Fungi; phylum Ascomycota; class Pichiomycetes; order Serinales; family Metschnikowiaceae; genus Metschnikowia; species Metschnikowia hamakuensis. Next base: position 4,002 of record NKZZ01002065.1, on the reverse strand, counting down.
TATCAACACAATGTAATGGCTTAATATAGTCGAGAATGCGAGTAAGCGAGGAAGCTGCAGTCACGTGACATTGCACCGCGCTATCTCAAGAAAGCTTCACCTTACCCGATCTCCATCCACACCTAAACCCGATGCTCCACAAACTCCAGAAGTCGATGGTCACATTCCTTCTGCTGTTCTTCCTGCCCGAGAGCCAGCTCTCGTCACGGCTGCGGTGGTTCTTGGGGCTCGTCAACTTATCTGCAGTCATCATCTTCTGGGTGCTGAGCTCGTTTTTGGTCAACGACTTGTTCGAAACAGATATCTACCGCAAGCCATTTTTCATCACCTATATCAACACCTCGTGCTTTGTGTTCTACCTCATTCCTTATATGCGCTATAAGAGGCTTAGCGTGCGCAACTTCATGGACTTGATCCGGGCGGATTACCATTCGCTAAAATACTCCAGGCTATCGGACAATTCCATGGATTCCCGGCCTATGCAAGTATACGGCTCTTCTCGTGATGTAAGCGCTGAAAGCCTCCCGGATTTGCGTCAAAATGTGGAGGAGGAAGCCGATGAAACCGTGGGTGTATATGAAACCATTCTTCTAGCGCTCAAATTCATCGTGCTCTGGTTCTCGGCCAACTTGGTCACCAACTCATCGTTGTCATATACGAGTGTGGCATCACAGACCATTTTGCTGTCGACGTCGTCGTTCTTTACGCTAATATTCGGCTACTTATACAGCATTGAGAAGATCAACACCAATAAAGTGTTGGGGATCCTTCTTTCTTTCAGTGGAGTCTTGATTGTCACTAAAATCGATGCTAATTCAGAACCCATGCCGGAAAAAAGAACCCCGCTAATGGCTTTGGGCGGTAATGCCTTGGCATTGTTGGGGGCATTGATATATGGTGCATACACGATTCTCTTGAAGCACAAGATCTCGAGCCATGGTCTGGATAAGGAGCGTATATTGGATACCCACTTGTTTTTTGGCTTTGTGGGACTCTATTGCTTGGTGTTCTTCTGGCCGTTTTTAATAGCACTACACTTCTTGGGCTTTGAAACGTTCGCCATACCGTCCCTGGGCCACGTGATCCTGCTTCTATCGGTGAATGCGTTTATTACCTTCATCAGCGACTTCTGCTGGTGCAAGGCTGTGCTTTTGACGAGCCCGTTGACCGTGACGGTGGGACTATCGTTGACGATTCCGTTGGCCATGCTTGGAGACTGGGTTTTCAAGGGTTTTCACGTGAATTTGTGGTACTTGACGGGCGCCCTCATCGTGGCACTTGGGTTTTTGGTGATAAATAAGGACGAAAAGGAGGACTTTGCTGGAGACTCCGATAGTGTATAGCCCAAGTAGAACAATTCCTGCACATAATACACTATATATCATGATCCGCGACCTCAGCCTTAACACATCATCATGAAGCTCAGTGTGCTTCTATTTACTCTCGTGTCCACAGTATGGGCCGCCAGTCTTTCCGCTAAGGAAGTACTGGAAAATTTGGTGCAGCTCACATACAATTATCCCGACCGGGTAATCCCCATTTCAGACTCCGACTTATCGGCCATCAGCCACTATCATAGAGACCACTACACGCTTATAGTGGTCACGTCCACGGATGAAAAACACAATTGCGGTGGGTGTGCCCGGTTGAAAGATGTGGTCCGGAGAACAGCACAGGTGTGGTTTGACAATTACCCATTTTCCGATTTGCTCTTCTTTTCGGAAATCGACTTGGTGGACCCGACAAATGCACAGTTGTTCAACGATATGCATTTCCAGGAGGTGCCGCAGGTTTGGTTGGTTCCCCCCTCGAAAATCACGGAAAAACACGGCGGTTCAAAAGCAAAAAAAGTTGACGAATATGGCGATGTGGTGTTCGAAAACTTGGATATCCTTTGGCAGCCGCATGCCACTTTCAATCTTCCTGACACTTCCATGGACCAGCAAGTGTTTCAAATGGCCGATTGGCTTGCCAAAGTGCTCCAGAAACGAGTGACCATTCAACAGGAAAATGCTCAGCTCAGATTTGTGGGGACGTTTGCGGCGACGTTTTCCATTATCTTCATGGTGAAGAAACGGGGCCCTGCGCCCCTAACCAACACGTTCAGCAAGGCACGGGTTTACCTTGTGTTGGTGATTGGGTTTGTACTTGTTCTTCTTGGCGGAATGCTGTACTCGAAAATCCAGGGCGTTCCGTTCATTGGGCTCAGCGAAAAGGGCGAGGCCATTTACATTAGTGGGGGGACCCATTACCAGTTTGGCGTGGAGATGCTAGTGGTGGGGCTGGTGTACGGGTATTTGATTGCCAACGTCGTGTTTCTACTTTATCTTGGCAACTACTCCGTTTCCGAAACCAGTGTGATACGTTCCCAAAAGCACAAATCGGTTGCTGTCCTAATGGCTGCGGGTGCCCTTTACTGTGGCTACAGTTTGTTGTTGAGTATCTACTTGCGCAAGGATGCAGAATACCCTTATACCATGTTACGGTTGATCTAGACTAGTGATGGTCTATGCATCGTGGACAGGACTAGGCAGGACTTCCGATTGTCTTCACCAAAGTCAGATATGAACCGTTCGTTGGAGAATCTGACGAATGATGAATTGGACTTGGGATCAACGTCAGATTGCCTACATGTGCATATGATTAATCGAGAATCAATAAAGATCGTAAATTGAATCCCATCGAAGACTAGTGCCTATGCATAAAGTGATAAGTGCTGAGTCTATTGTCTGACCATTCCTGCATACAAACACACATTGTATATGTTATAGATGTATTATCCAGGATAAGTAGCCTATGGAGTACCTTATGTCAAGATAAAATAGAGTAAAACAAGAGTAAAATTCTATAGGCATTGGAAGAAAAAAAAAAGATTGCAGCACCACAATTTCACACATGGTCTCCCACTGCATTACTCACTGTGGCCCTAAGTGGCTTGACTAACGTTGATCGGACGGGAAACAGTATTTTCCACTTGGTATGGCCGCAACCGAAAGTAAATTTTTTGGGTTAGACCCAGAGACTAAATCATGGAAGTTACTTTGAGATTCAAACGTTACAACTTCTGCAGGTCTTGGAAATTTTAAAGCAAAGTTATATCAGTTGTACATTCAAATACTGTATTTTACCTTAGACTAACCTGCTGGTTCTTATATACTTCATTGCTGCTTTGGGTACCCTTGAGGGTTCCCCGGAACAGCTGGCCGGCAGGGCATGAGGTACCATTATTCCTTACGATGTATCTCATTGGCCGGGAGAGGTCCGTATTGGGTTTCTTTGAATACTAGTTTTCATACCCTCACATACTTTTGAGTGGTGTGGCCTAAGGCTGAGGTTGAGCTAAGTCTCGTTAGTAGGATCCAACGCTACTAGTACTCAAATCTAGTACTCCAAAATTATTCCTGACGAAAATTCTGAAGCTCTTGTGCTGCAGCCTTCCATTCACTAAGGACTTCATATGCCTCTTTATAGGTCTCAAGTGGCATAAGAACCAAACTTTTAGACAAGTGAGGTTTCAAGCCTACCAAATAAGCCGCGAGGGTATTTTTGTCATGTCGGAAGTCGAGATCTGTAAGCAGATGACAGCGTTCGAATTCTTCGTGATACTCCTCAAGCGTACCGGTCTGCGTGTGAGTGTAGAGCATCATATGATACGGATTGCGGAGTGGAGCGAGGGCTTTTATCTCGAGTAAGAAGTCTTCTATCATGGTCCAAAAACGGGTGGCCTCGAACCCATGAGTTTTTTGCCAGCGGTTTACCCACAGCTTGTATTCGGGAGCACAAAGGCGTAAGGCGTCAGAGCAGAAGTTGGAGGGCATTTCATGGTAATCATCAATTTCCCGAATCAAGTCGATGGACGCTTTAGCATTTTGAAAAGTCAGCTGGTTAGTGATAGGATTGCTTAAAGCGATTTTCAAGCGGGAATGCCTATCCGTTTTTGGTTGATATACCGTCTCTGGTTGATGTACCGTCTCTGGTTGATGTACCGTCTCTGGTTGATGT
>NKZZ01002064.1:0-36597 GCA_002370815.1 Metschnikowia hamakuensis | reverse complement strand
AAAAGAAGCAACTGCCTTTCTCAATACTCCACTTGAACCTACTATAGATGTAAATGGTCTTGATTATGAAAAGAGACCCTGACACTGAACCAGAAAAAAAAATTGTTGCTAATAGTTGCTAATAGTTGCTTAGAAATTAAAAAAATAAAAAAGAAGAAGCTGTAGAAGGTAAATGGTTTTATAGTGACTATAGACATAATATGAAAATGAATGACTATTAGTCAAGCGCATTAAAAGGTAGTTAAACTAGCTTCCTTCACCTGTAGTTGTATATGTAGACTTTTCAGCAAATAAGCTTCCGTTTTTATTTGAAATCTTCTCAGCCTTTCATTCAAGTCTCACTTCGATGACTTTTAAAATATACTCACTGTTCTCTCATACCTGAGTAAATATTTTTTGCTTCCAACTCTCTAGTTATAATTCTCTGGTTTTAATTGCCTAGTCGCGTATCCCAGAGACTTATTTTCTATCACCCAGCTTTTGCTGTTTGTTTTAGTTTCAGCTACTAGCTGCTAATTTCAGCTCCTTTAATACCAGTTCCAGTTCTGCTGAGCATTGGCAATGTGGCCCTTCATTCCTGATAGGTCGGACAGATTCTTGAAGATTATAAATACTATTTGTGTAAAGAGTTTTCGAGCATCGTTTCTTCATAAATTTGTTATACCAAAATGTTTAAAATTGGCTAACTTGAATATATTATTGAGGGTGGTCTTGAAAATGTTTCCTTACTTTCGAGGAAGTTAGACTGACTTCAGCTCTGGGGCAGTGGCAATTTTTCGAAGTTGAATTTGTATGAAACTTAACATTCATGGATGTCATAGTCAAAAGACGTTATGCTTCCACTCTAGAAACAATCATAAACTTCATGATAGATTGAACAAAAAACAATTCAAAGCTCGCCATATTTGTGAGGTAGAATTCATTGCTAATCTGAAGTTAAACGTCACCTTTGACATGAGGACACAGCCATATCCCAAAAGACGTTCGAGAAGAAATAGACATAAAACAGTATCTGAGGTATCTGAAATTTGGATGACTGCAAATCATCCTCTACCTTCCAAGAGTACCAAATTTAACAAATTGAGTTTTTTCTTCGAGTGTAAAATTTAGATAATCTAAAAACACTATTGGGTTTTGGTGAAAGCTCAAATTCGGCTTGAGAGATTGACTTATGAAAGGATCTCATACGCCGCTGGAGGGCTTTTTACCCGGTCAATGTCTGTTCAAAAAGGTGAAATCGTCAAACAATTCTTTTAAGAGTTTAATAACAGGAGCATCCAAATGCCACATGTTCGTCGCAATTTTACTTTTAATATCTCGAACGTCTTATATGCTCCATCGTCTAGTGGAAATTTGTATGAATTTGACTCTATCGTCTTCGAGTACTATGGTTTGAGGATAATACTTCCTCGTCTTACTCCTGCAATGAAGATCTGCATCTTATTATGATAGCTTTTGGCTGAAAATAAGGTTGAAGTGCCAATAATACTACGAGGGCGCTCAACGGGACGAGCTGCCACGTTACCCTACATGAATAAAACGATTCCGTTCACAGCATAATCAATTTCCTTTAGGAAAGCTGCCATGGTCTGGATGCTCTCTTGGACAATGTAAAACGGAATTTTGAGGTTGGGATGGAAGAATTCAAATTCGTTTATTGAGACTAGATTTGATGAAAGATGATCTCACCGCACCATCTGTTTCCTGTGTGCGTGGTAAGAATGGCTACCTGCTTACCCTCATTTTCTTTGTGAAATAGAATTCTTCGACTTTCTTAGATTACATATCGTTCACTTTTCTGTTCAAACTAAAGAGCATAAATAGCGATGATGAAATTTCCTTTTTTTGTTTAATGATCTAAAAACATATTTACTGCTGTATTTTCTTTGAATTATAATAGAGTTAGAACCAGTAAGTTATTTGTTCTATCCGCTAACTCACTATCTCATCCAATGAGCACAGTGCAAGCGTTGGAATTATTTGCCAAGGCAAGGTCAACACACCCGTGATAGTAATGAACATTTGCTAGCAAAATATTGAATCTATTTTATAGGGTCATTTTTTTGTATAATCTATCGAATAATAATAAAAAAATGTTATTAAAAAATTAATTGATGTGTAATCCGCTTCTTAAGTAATTGATACTTACCAAGCAGAATACAAATTTGGTAACAATATCTAATAACTTTAACCCGTAGGAAGAAAGTGGAAGCATGACAAACTATCTTCACCATCTTGAGCGCTGTAATTAACACCTGTTATCTGAAATTTGGTGTGTGATCAGGAAGATTGACAGTATTTCACAAAGTATCTCAGAAGCTTGAAACTTAGCAATAGTCAACTTTGAAATGTCTGTAACTTCGTTGTATTCACAGGACATCCTTTACTTCAAAATAGGAATTAAGAGACATTTGTACTTACTGCAATACGATCATTGATAATCGGTGATCCTTCAACGTAAAAAAGCCGGGTAAAAACTACTTATATACTTTGAGGGAATGATAACTATGTTCAGTTTTGCATTCATTCCACTGCTTTTGTGTACATGTGGTCTTTGGCTGAACTTTCGAAGTTGTTAGCAAGAATCACTAGCTTCTCTATGCACAAGTTTTCAGAGAATGTTTTGTTCTGCTGTTTATTGATTGTAAATTCAGAACTTATTACATTAGAAAAATTTGATTTCCTCATCCAAAGAACCCACATAAACCTATTAATAGCTACAAGACTAAATTCAACGAAGTTTAGGTGAGAAAATTATTTATCAGTCCATGAAGTTGACAGTTCGTCATCAATATCAATACTTGTCACATACGCATCGAATACATTTGAATGTACTAGAAAGAATAATCAGAACTGCTACTCTGAATTAAACAAGAAAATACAAATCCAGAGGTATAATTAATCACCCAAATGATAAATGAAATATAAGCGACCGCAACAAAGGTATACAATGATAATGTTCTAATAAAAACAAATCAAAAATAGATATTTTGGGAGTCACAATTATGTGAAATTTGTGAAAATATACATGTGAGATTGCAGTTTTTTCTTTTTTTGAAGCTTCGTCGATTAACTACCTAATAACTACTAAACTAGCTACTGATAATTCAATCTAACCATTTTATTTAGGGTTCTTTGGTGAGATTGATATGTACTGTACGAAAATGGTGTGGATATTCGGAATTGTTTTGTTTTTTCTGTTCTCCCTGATATCTCCGTCCACTACTTAACTTCAAAGTTTTCTTAATTGAAGAAATCATCATCCTTTTAAGGGACGACAGCTGTTTAATTAATGTACATATAAAGAAACAAGAACTATTTCTTCAAAATTGTGATGACATCTTCATCCTGCAAAATATGACTCAATCCTACAATTTGTGGCTGATGCTTAACGGATGTTCCGAAAACTACCGCATTTCTGAAATCTTCAACAAGGGACTTGTGAATTGAGTTACAGAAGTCCTCCACAGAGCTTCTTCCATTTCGCAAAACAACGGGCTCATTGAAGTCGGGCAATTTGCCTTTGGGCTTGGTATACACTCTCACCAATTTCAACTTATCCCACATCATTTCCAACAAGTCATCTAAATTCCAGCCATTACCGGAGGATATGGGGATGGCGTTGGGGATTTTGTACAACAAGTCAAGTTCCTGAATGGAAAAGGCATCGATTTTGTTCAACACGTAGATTGCTGGAATGTATCTTCTGGATTTGGCTTCAATCGTGTCGATTAAATCATCAACAGTGGCATCACACCGGAAAGCGATGTTGGCGGAATTAATCTTGTACTCCGACATCACAGCCTTGATTTCACCATCGTCCAAGTGAGTAAGAGGTGACGTGGTAGTAATATTGATACCTCCTCTCTCCTTCTTGTTTATGATAATATTGGGTGGCTCCTTGTTGATTCTGATTCCCACACCCTCTAATTCTTTCTCAATGACCTGCTTGTGTTGTAATGGCTTGTTCACATCAAGAACTAGAAATAATAAGTTCACAGACCGGGCAACAGCAATAACTTGCTTACCTCTACCCTTACCATCTTTGGCACCTTCAATAATTCCCGGGAGGTCTAACATTTGGATCTTTGCACCCTTAAATTTAATAACTCCTGGAACCGTAGTAAGTGTTGTGAATTCATAAGCTGCGGCTTCTGAGTGAGTTCCGGTCAATTTAGATAAGAGTGTGGATTTTCCCACTGAGGGAAAGCCCACAAATCCAATCGTAGCTACACCAGTTCTAGCCACATCGAAACCGGCACCGCCTCCACCACCTCCACTTGTACTATCTGATAAAAGTTCTCTCCTTAATTTGGCTAATTTCGCCTTAAGCTGACCCAAGTGAAAAGATGTGTTCTTGTTTTTTTGCGTCTTGGCCATCTCATCTTCGATGGCCTTAATCTTTTCGACTGTAGTCATTTTGAATTAGGATAGTGATTTGTGGTCCACCAGAGACACGTTAATTAAATTTTTCACTCTTCTCTCTTGATCCTGCATATACCGAAGCGGCATATTGCTAGTTGATTATTGCCGGAAACCTTAAAATTGTCAAGTCAACATAGCTGAAGTACATTTCTCTATCAGTCGAAAAATCCAAATTGAAGCTGTATGATGCATTTTTAAGTACTATTATCAAAGTTTTTTCGGTTTGCCTTTCGTAGAAAATCAATTATAGTAGTGTACATACCAAATCCGAAAAAAATTCATACTCACATACAAAGAATGTGAGCAGAGCGGATAGCATACCCTCCACACTAATTTTTTTATCATGGGTAAGAAATCGAGAAAGGGAGATTCCGCCCAAAACTGGGATGATGAGGATGTATATCAGGAACAAGTTCCTGAAGATTTTGGGACTAGCTCTGAACAAACTCCAGCCCAGGAAGAGCCAGAACCCGCTGATTTTCTAAGCTCTATTATGTCTTCCAAGAAAAAGAAGGAAATTAAAGAACAAGAGGAGAAAGAGAAAAAAGACGGGCCAAAACTTTTGAGTAAGAAGGAGAAGGAAAAGTTGAAAAAGGAGGCCGAGAAGCAGGCTAAAAAGGAGGCTGCAATTAAAAAGAAGAATGAGCAAGCTGCCAAGAAGGAACAGATTAAGGAGGCTAACAAAAAGAATGCTGAGGCAGTTCAGAAAATGTCCCCAGATCTGGCAAGTGCAACTCCAGAGCCCGAAGTGAAGTCAAAAGCTGCTCCTGCAAAGAAGGCAAAGAAGGCGCCAGCTGGTCTTTCTGCCTTGAAGAAGCAATTGGAATTGAAGAAGCAAATGGAGGATGAGCAAAAGCGTCAAGCCGAAGAAGAGGAATTGCGTCTCGCAGAGGAAGAGAAAGCTGTTGAGGAGGCAGAAAAAGATGCAGCTCTTGCTAGAGAGGCAAAGAAGGAGAGAGAAAGATTGAAAAAGGAGAAATTGAAAGCCGAAGGTAAGTACTTGACAAAGAAACAAAAAGAGGAGAAGCGCTTGCAGGAGCGTCGTCGTGAGCAATTCTTACAACAAAGCAACATCACCATCGCCGCCTTTGAGAAGAGGCAGGAAAAGGGTGATTCGGCAGAAAGTTCAGAGGCTGTTGAGGGTAAACCAAAAAGAATTTTGTACGAGAAAAAGAAGTCCACGAAACCAAAGACTTTCCAACAAAAACCGCAAGCTAAGCAAGAAAAACCCGCTGAAGGCAAAGTGGACGAGGAAGTTGTTGACGACTGGGAGAAAATGCTCGAGGATGATGATGTTGCTGATGACTGGGAGAATGCTTTCAACGAAGAACAATTAAGTACGTCGGCCGAAGCCGAGGAGCCTGCCGAGGAAGCTGACATCGTTGCTAGCAAAGAAGCCGAAGCCGCTGCTGCTGAAGCCGCAATTGCTGCTGCTGAAAAGGACCGGAAGGAAGCGGAAGATCGTGAGTTGAAGGCTGCGGAAGAAAAGGCTAAGAATGCATCGGCAGCCAAAGCTCTGTTACAGAAAGAATCACCCGACAAAGAGATGCGTTCTCCAATTTGTTGTATTTTGGGACACGTCGACACTGGTAAGACCAAGTTATTGGATAAAATTCGCCAGACCAATGTCCAGGGTGGTGAAGCCGGTGGTATTACTCAACAAATTGGTGCTACTTACTTCCCAGTCGAATCCATCAAGCAAAAGACCGCTGTGATGGCCAAGTATGAGAAGCAATTGTTTGATGTGCCAGGATTATTGATCATTGATACTCCAGGTCACGAGTCTTTTTCGAACTTAAGATCCCGTGGTTCTTCGTTGTGTAACATTGCTATCTTGGTGATCGATATCATGCATGGATTGGAACAACAAACTCTCGAGTCTATTAGATTATTGAGAGACAGAAAAGCTCCTTTCATTGTCGCTTTGAACAAGATTGATAGATTATATGATTGGGAAGCTACTCCTAGTAACTCATTCCGTGACTCCTTTGCTAGACAAAACGCATCTGTCCAATCTGAGTTTCAAAAGAGATACGATGAAATTCACCTTGCCTTGTCTGAGCAAGGTTTGAATTCTGAGCTCTACTTCCAGAACAAGAACATGTCAAAGTATGTTTCTATTGTTCCTACGTCTGCCGTAACGGGTGAAGGTGTTCCTGACTTGTTGTGGTTGTTGCTTGAGCTCACGCAGAAGAGAATGTCTAAGCAATTGATGTACTTGTCCAAGGTTGAAGCTACCATCTTGGAGGTGAAGGTTGTCGAGGGTTTCGGTTACACGATTGATGTTGTCTTGTCTAACGGATATTTGAGAGAGGGTGACCGAGTTGTTCTTTGTGGATTGAACGGTCCAATTGCAACGAATATTAGGGCCTTACTCACACCTCCTCCTTCTCGTGAATTAAGAATCAAGTCCGAGTACATGCACCACAAGGAAGTGAAGGCTGCCTTGGGTGTGAAGATTGCTGCAAATGATTTGGAGAAAGCTGTTGCTGGATCGCGTTTGTTGGTGGTAGGAGAAGATGATGACGAGGAGGAAATGATGGAGGAAGTCATGGACGATTTGACCGGTTTGTTAGATTCTGTGGACACTTCTGGAAAGGGTGTTGTTGTTCAAGCTTCAACATTAGGATCTTTGGAGGCATTGTTGGATTTCTTGAAAGACATGAAGATTCCAGTCATGTCCATAGGCTTGGGTCCGGTTTACAAGAGGGATGTGATGAAAGCAACTACAATGATCGATAAAGCACCAGAAATGGCAGTCATGTTATGTTTTGATGTGAAAGTTGATAAGGAAGCTGAGCAATACGCAGAAGAACAGAAGATCAAGATTTTCAACGCCGAAATCATCTATCACTTGTTCGATGCCTTCACAGCTTACCAAAGCAAATTGCTCGAACAGCGCAGAAAAGATTTTATGGAATATGCCGTTATGCCTTGTGTTTTGAAAACCGTTCAAATCATTAACAAGCGTAACCCAATGATAATTGGTGTTGACGTGGTCGAGGGAGCAGTGCGTCTTGGAACTCCAATCTGTGCAGTCCGCAAAGACCCAACCACCAATACTCCAAATATTCTTGTCTTGGGTAAGGTTGTGTCTTTGGAAGTGAACCACAAGTCTTCCGACATCGTCAAGAAGGGACAAACTTCGGCAGGTGTTGCTATGAGGTTAGAGAATCCTAGTGCAGCTCAGCCAACTTGGGGTCGTCACGTTGATGAGACTGACAACTTGTATTCTTTGATATCCAGAAAATCTATTGATACATTGAAAGATCCTGCTTTCAGAGATACCGTCTCTAGGGACGACTGGGTTCTCATCAAAAAATTGAAGCCAGTCTTCGATATTAAGTGATTTTAGAAGTCATGCTAAATAGAGCCTTTAAAAAAAATGTTAGCGCGCGCTCATTCTCTTTTCGGCAGCATCCAATGAGAAACAAAGTAAAATAACTAGAGAGTTCTCATTTGAACAAGTTAACATAGAGATGCAAGACTTACCGCCTATCGGAGGCTACGAGCCAGTTCAATGGAAAAGACATCTTCCCTCTAGAGGCTTCAGGCCTGCTCTCTATTTTTGGGGTATCACAGGAATCATGGCATTTGGCTACTATAGATTTTATCAAGGTGTCGATGAACAACGAGAACTCGGAAGAGAAAAACAGTGGGCACGCTTCTATCTTGAGCCATTATTAAGGGCCGAGGAAGATAGACATCTTGCCAGAAGATACTTTTCGGAATTAAAGAGGCAAGAATTGGTTGCCGACTCTATGCTGCCCGAGACAAGAGCCAAGTTCGAAGAACAATTATACAACGATAGATCCAAAATCAGATTCCCAAAATACACTGCTGGAATGGATCCCAATGAGCGTTAAGCTTACTTATGGCCGCTTTGAGCACTTTGGGTAGTTTATGCTGAGATGTGTGTTTTTGGCAAAAAGCGACAGAGTGTTACGCCGTCTTTACATTTTTGACTTACTGCTCAAGTTAGCCGATTAATCAAAGTTTTCTGCCTTGACATGTGTTCTGGAATGTGTTCTGGCATGTGTTCTGGCATGTGTTCTGGCATGCGGTTTTGTTGTTGCTATCGGAAGCACTTTACTCTTACACAATTTATAATGAGCACATATCTATACATCACGAAGCCTTTTTTTTGGTTTACAAGTGTAAATTTCATTTTCTTAATCCTTCTGTCTATTAAATCAAGAGGACACAGGTATTCAGACCAATACCTCTCTACATCTCTACCTCCCTAATATTGCGATAAAGCGCACAACACACTTCCATTTATTCCGCTTTATATTATGTCCGAAAAGATTACTTCCAAAGAGCAGGTCTTGAGCTTGTTTGACAAATACGATTATTTTCTTTTTGATTGTGATGGTGTGATTTGGCTTGGTGACCACTTGTTGCCCTCCGTCGCTGAAACAATTCACTTGTTGAAAGGTATGCAAAAGACAGTGATTTTTGTTACCAACAATTCTACCAAAGCAAGAGAAGACTACCTCCACAAATTCGAGAAGCTCGGAATCGCCGGAATCACCAAAGATGAGGTATTTGGATCGTCCTATGCATCTGCTGTATACGTCGACAAGATCCTCCAACTTCCAAAGGACAAGAAGGTCTTTGTTTTAGGTGAATCCGGTATTGAAACTGAATTGAAAGAGTTAGGTTATGAGACAGTTGGAGGAACAGACCCAAGATTGATGGAGCATGGAGCGACTTTCAATCCTCAGGACGAGCAATTGCTAAATTTGGATTCTGCTGTGGGAGCAGTGGTGGCTGGTTTAGCTATGAATGTCAACTACTTGAAGCTTTCAGTTACTTTGCAGTATTTAATGAAGGACAACAAGGGCATTCCTTTCATTGCTACTAACATCGACTCCACTTTCCCTCTGAAAGGAAAATTGTTGATCGGAGCTGGCTCAATTATCGAAACGGTAGCCAACGCTAGTGGTAGAAGGCCAGATGCCATTTGCGGAAAGCCTAATCAATCTATGATGAACACCATCAAGGCTATGAACACAGGACTCAATGCAAATCCATCTAGAGGGCTTATGATTGGTGACAGACTCAACACCGACATGAAGTTTGGAAGAGACGGTGGTTTAGATACTTTACTTGTATTGACAGGAATCGAAAAAGAGGAGACTGTGAAGACTTTGCCTCAGAACGAAGCGCCAACCTATTTCGCAGACAAGCTCGGTGACTTTTTTGAATTCACTGTTTGAGGCACTGTGTTGCTGAAGAGGCTGGCGTTTGCGGTTTATTTAGTTTTATAGATTTACACTCAAATAAGAAAGACACCTCATCAATTGTATTGGATTGACAAAGGCACGGAGATTGTTTGATGGTCATAATGGTGCAACAAAATAACAAAGAAATCTAATACTCAAGTGCATGAATCTAAAGTAAACTCACGTGATCAATGACATAATTTTTATTACTTTTTCACGGTGCATGTTTCACGAATGCGCCTAGACCGTTGAGGATACAACCAGAGCAAAAAAAGTTCTTCATTTCGATCCTGTTCATTGTGGAAACAAATCTAAAGCCACATTACTGGAAAGCAATCCGGAAGAAAATTTTTGTCCAAGACGCCGGAAAAGTTGAGACCCCTTTTAAGCCGCTACCCCACTCCTATCTTTGTCGAAATTTCGGTAATTTCCCTACACACATAAAAGATTCTAGGGCTGGTGCCACACTCCTCTACTTCTGAATTTCAAAAAAAGCGTTCAGAGCCATAAATACATATTCAAGTGGGATGAGCGATCAGAAGAGTATAGATTTGCAGGAAAGCGGGCTAGTCGATTGGCAAGTGTTTTCAGAGTTGGTGGCCATGGACGAGGATGAGGAGGGATTCTGCCAGGGGTTATTCCAAACTTTCGTGGATCAATTCGAAGACACATTCAAGGAGATAGACGAGAACATCAAAGCAAAAGACCTAAACAAATTGTCCTCATTGGGTCACTACTTGAAAGGCTCAGCTGCTGCTTTAGGATTAACTACTATCGCCGAGCAGTGTGAAAGAATGCAAAACTATGGACACAGAAACAATTTCGATAAGTATAAAATAAAAGATCTCAAAGAATCGGACGATGAGTTTTGGATCAAACTGATTGAAGATACCATGGAAAAAGCCAAAGATGGCTTCCAAAAGTCCAAAGCTGCGCTCAACAGTTACTTTGATGATGATTTATAGTATAACTAAGAACTGCTTATTGACGAATGCAGAATTACGATCATTACATTTCTCATAAATTCAATCTGTATAGTCTTTACCAATAGTTTCCATCAAATTGGATTAAATACTTGTATTCTTTTTCAAGAGACAGTATTTCATCTGCTCTACCTCGTATGGTACGACTGATCTCACAACCTCTGGAACATAGAGAAGTCGTCCAATACCGCTATGATTACCCTCGGGTTTGATTAGGTCTTGACACTTTATCACGCTCCAGCCCGAACGAACTTCGTCTTTATTCCCACTTGTTTTTATGAGCCAAGGCTCTTCTTCTTTGGTAGGCAATGAATTGTCAAAGTAATAATCACATGACTCAAATGGGATTACCTTATCTGGAGAATATATATTCTTCGAGTTCATCCCGGAAGGAATTGTTGCGGCTGCTTCTCTCAAAGAGACGTTTTCAGGAAAATCTCCGGGCAAAAGACCGTCAAAACCACTCTCAACAAATCTCAAGCGGTAGTTGTTGGGAAGGAAGAACGAAGCAGGAAAGTGGTACCATTCACGTCCCACACAGACATTCTTACTTCCGACCTCGGACAAAGATTCCTGGTGTAGCGCTTGTGCAACGCTCAACGGAGCATTGTAATTATGAACCAAATTCAAAATTCTCAAGATGGAGACAGTGACATAGAAAAGCATGGAAAATACCAGCAAGAATCTGGTGACACCCTTGCGGTTGAAAATAAGCTGAACCTTAGCAAAGACAAACGATGTGAAAAGAGCTGCCGAGAGGCAGATCAAAGAATAAATTGGGTATAAGAAGCGCTCCTCCTTATGGGGTTGTTTGAAGAAGATCAAGCTCCAAATAACTATAGGAAGTGACACTCCGAAGGTGATCTTTTGCCTTTGTTTGTAGAAAAAGCCATTCGACAAAATACCTAAGTACCCAAGAACAGATACTATGTTGAAGTTGAGCAACAAATTTTTGACGTAGTATGAGAATGGCTCAACACCAAAGATCTCTGGGCCCTCCCCTTCTACCGAGAACACATTGTATAGCACAATGTTAAACGGTACAAAAAGCATTTTACGGTCATACACGTATGAGTCCGTAAGTAATATGAAGGAGAATATGCCCGCAAATGAAGCAGCACACAAAAAAACAATACTGACGAGAGGTTGAGTTTGAAATCTAGAGCTCATTGTGTAAAGACCAAATGGGGCACCAATGATCAATGCAAACGGCCAACCCACAAGTCCTGCGACTAGAAAGCAGGTGATAGCATTCACAGTAGGCTTGATAATCGATTTATCGTTTTTGCTCGTCAATGCATAGAGTGCAGAAGCAGTCCCCCAAGTGATCCAGCCCATGGCAAAAGAGGACGGAAGCAATGCCACGCCAGCGTGTGACATTCCCGGCGCAAATGTTGTGTATAACAAATACCAGTTTCCAACATAAGAGCTATAATTTTGTGTCACAGACTTAAAAAGCTTGAGCTCAACGAATGACGTGAATCCACACAAAGCAAAGATCCGAAGGTAATAGAACGTGTAGTAAGCAGGGAATGCAGAGCCACTCAAATGGTTCAAGTCGCGGATGGGGTTCGAGACTAGGTAATAAGGAATCAAGTATGCATATGATCTGATTGCATACACGGGAGAGTATTCCCAGGTCTGTTTGCCAAAACCACGAAAGATCAAGTTCAATGGCTCCCAATAATTGTAAGTTTCATCGCAGTCGGATATGATCATGTAGACACCGCAGTATAAACGTACTAGCAAGTTGGCACTTGTAAGCAAGTATCCAAGTACCAATTGGCAGTCATAGCGACATTCTTCTGTATGATTCCGGAATTGATTTCCATTCAGTGGAACAACGTCTTTTTTACGTCCTTTCTTCAGTAGTGGAGGCATATCACAGACGTTCGTAGGTTGGCAAAAATGAATTTTTCGCACGTGTTTCCCAAGAAAAGTGACTCGAGCTACATGTATTACTAACTTAAGCTATATATTCAGAAAGTACCGTTTATCTAATCTTTAACCAACATTGACTCACGTGCCGGTCCAACACCAACCCATTTGACTGGTACATTCAAAAAGTCTTCAATGTACTTCAAGTACTTCTTAGCATTCTCTGGCAAGTCCTCGTAGTTAGTGATCTTGGAGATGTCAGAGTCCCAGCCGGGCAAAGTTTCATAAACAACCTCCACCTTGCCTAACACATTCAAGTCTTCTGGGAACGAAGGCAAAATTTTACCCTTGTACTTGTATCCCACGGCAACCTTGATTTCCTTGAAAGAATCCAAAACATCCAATTTAGTGATGTTCAAGTGAGTGTAACCATTGATAGCATTGGAGTACTTCAAAACAACTAAGTCCAACCAGCCACATCTTCTCTTTCTGCCTGTGGTGACACCAAATTCAGCACCAACATCTTGCAAGGTCTCGCCAACTGCATTCAATTGTTCCGATGGGAAGGGACCCTCCCCAACCCTGGTGGTGTACGCCTTCACGACACCGTAAACATTGTTGATAGCTCTTGGTGCGATTCCCAAGCCGGTCAACACACCGCCAATGCCAGTGGATGAAGAAGTGACGTAAGGGTAGGTACCGAAGTCCAAGTCCAACATCAAAGCGTTGGCTCCCTCCACCAAAATCTTTTTCTTGTCTGCAATTGCTTTGTGCATGAAGTCCACGGAGTCAACCACAAATGGACGTAAGGTTTCCCTGTACTTCTCATATCTGGATAATTCCTCGTCCACATCGTAGTCAAATTCGCCGTATCTCTTGTATCTGGAGTCTACAAGACGATGGTATCTAGTCTTGAATTCCTCCCAGGACTCAGGCTCCTCGGAAACCAAGTGGTGGACTCTGATTCCCGATCTGGATGCCTTGGTCGAGTAGGTTGGACCAATTCCTTTTCCAGTGGTTCCAATGGACTTCTTGTTGACAGAAAGCTCAGCCTCCTTCAACTTGTCAGTCCTCTGGTGAAAGTCAAATACCAAATGTGCTCTAGAAGAGATAAACAATCTATCTCTGCAGTGCAAGCCCTTTTTTTCCAAGTTTTCCAATTCCTCGAAAAGAGAAGGCACATGGATCACCACACCGGAGCCAACCAAGTTGACACAGTTTGGGTTGACGAGCCCAGAAGGAAGCATGTGAAAGTCATACTTCGTCTTGCCAACCACAATTGTATGACCGGCATTGTTTCCACCTTGACATCTGGCACACACATCGATTTCATCGCATAAGATGTCGACCAACTTGCCTTTACCTTCATCTCCCCATTGGGAACCTAATACAACGTCACACATCAGAGAAGTATTGTTTGTTTTCTGCTTAATTTTCTTTGAATTTATCAAAGAAATGAACGAATTTCGTTATCCGAAATAGAAAAACTAACCTAAGAATTCAAAATGCGGCCCACCCACCGAGTCAACGAAGGGACTGCACACTGTTTTTATTACTTCCTGTGTTGAGTGACTCGTCTCTACTTTCTGTGAGAAAGCGCCATGAGGGTTTTTTTTGCCCTGACTTGAAATTGTGTTGTGATATTCTTAAAGTAAACTTTCGGTTTCTATTCTCTGCCCGTAACATTTCTTCTCTTAATTTTCACTCACATTTCGCCTGGGTATGACTAGTGATGCGCAATAATTGGGGTTCGTAGAGTCACCGAAATATTAGATAATAATATGAAACTCTACGGCCCGAAAAATACAGTTTCTAGAATAAGATGCTGGAGTTAAGAAGTAAGTAAATTTCTAAGGCCAAGATTTGTATATAATTTCAATGAAGGGTTAATTTGGGGATATTGCTCCAGTACCCTCCATACAAGATAATTTTGCATGTAGTGCTTCTCTCTGAAGGATATGTGCATTCCAAGTCAACTTTAATGTCCGCGAACCATTGAAAGTTGGTGTTATGACTTACAAATTACCACACGTGAAATTTGAAAAGTAAGTTTCTTTGTCTATCTGAACGCCTACATTTCGCTACGGATTTTGACTCCTACACCTTAAACACTCAAAAAGAAATAGTCCTAAAAGTTTCCAGTAATCGCGGACTCCCCAGATGCTTTTGTGAGCTACGTTTCTTGTAAAAAGACATAGTCACGACCTGTGTACTTCTTGTCGTAGAGGATATCTTCTTTTTCAAAGCTTAAACAGAAACTCACTATAATAAGTTGCGGGTTTGTGAAATTACCGGCTTTAAGTGGGGTTTACCGCCTTTTCCGCCCAGAAATTCTGTGATATTGATACCTTTTCAGATGTGCTCCAGTCGCAGTGAACAACATGATTGGTTCAGGATTCAAGGCGCGCGCGTCATACCAATTTATTTTCACTCGACCTACATATGGCATAAGGATGCACTCAGAAGCTTAGGAGTTTTACGCGGCTATTTAGTCAACCTGCATCTGCTGAACAAAAGGACCCCATTTCGAATCTGAGCGGAATAAATTTACTTATTCCCTATTGGGCTTTCGAATGTGTGCGAAACCCATGCTTCTACACCGATGAGATTCTTGAGAATATGTTGCTATCTATAATGTAATTGTTGTGATCCGGGCCGGGATGTTTAGTTGTTCAATTTAGCCAAAATAGCGTCGGTAAATTCAGTAGTGGAGCTGTTTCCGCCAATGTCCTTGGTGTGGGCCTTACCCTCAGCAAGAACATCGTAAGTAGCTTGGGAAATCTTGTCGGCGTGGTCGTTCAAGCCCAAGTGTCTCAACAACATAGAAGCAGACAAGATCATGGCAGTTGGGTTGGCAGTGTTTTGACCCTTGATGTCCAAACCAACGTGTCTACATCCAGGCTCGAAAACAGCGTATTCTCTACCAAAGTTGGCACCTGGCACCAAACCTGGACCACCAATTAAAGCAGCACCAATATTGGAGAGAATAGAGCCGTACAAGTTAGGAGTGACCAAAACATCAAACTGCTCTGGCTTGGCCACGGCCTGCATGGAGGCATTGTCGACAATCAAGTCGCTGACTTCAATGCCTGGGTAGTCTTGACCAACATCCTTGACTGTGTTTCTGAACAAACCATCACCCAACTTCATGATGTTGGCCTTGTGAATGGCGGTGACCAACTTTCTGTTGTTCTTCTTGGCGAAGTCGAAAGCGAACTTGGCGATTCTTTCAGACTTAAATCTGGTCATGATCTTCAACGACTCAACAACACCTGGGAAAGACTGGTGCTCCAAGCCGGAGTACTCACCCTCAGTGTTCTCTCTGACCAAGGCGAAGTCAATACCATCCAATCTGGACTTGACGCCAGGGATGTTCTTGATCAAGACCAAAGAAGCGTAAATGTCCAACTCCTTCCTTAATGCAACATTTAAAGATTTAGAGTGTGCGGTGTTAGGAGTGTACAAAATACCCTTCAAACCGACCTTGTTTCTCTTCAAAGAGTTGACGGCCTCGGTGACACCTT
Source organism: Metschnikowia hamakuensis (assembly GCA_002370815.1). Classification (NCBI taxonomy): domain Eukaryota; kingdom Fungi; phylum Ascomycota; class Pichiomycetes; order Serinales; family Metschnikowiaceae; genus Metschnikowia; species Metschnikowia hamakuensis. Next base: position 20,559 of record NKZZ01002064.1, on the reverse strand, counting down.
GTGGGTCTTCAGACAAACCAGACACGTCAACGATTTCCCAGTCAATGGGAACTCTTTGATCCTTGAAGATAGTTTGGACGGAGTCTGTGATTTCCTTACCAACACCGTCTCCTGGAATCAAAGTCACGGTGTATTTACCACCGTACTTTTTAGGCAAGACTGCCTCTGCGTTAGCAATGGTTGCAAGGGCACGGACCTACGGGTTAGTATCAAAGGTCAATGAAGTAGTCTGAAAAAAAAGGCTGGAATTGGCCTCATAGAATACTATGGATAAATCTGATTGATTTCTTTTGGCCTTCTCCTCTGTTGTCAGACCCAAGAGGCTGGCCGATCCGAAACAGAATTCGAGACAGGCTTTAGCTTTACGCTCAACCATGTATGGGCCAACGTTTCACAGAGAACAGTCTGCAATCGATCTGAATAGACATACGTTTTTGAGTGCTGGTCTGAACATGTTGTGGAAGAACAAGGGTTGAATCAGTTGGGGAAAAGAGAAATTAATGCGACTCTCAAAGTGGCTACTAGTGAATATGGAAAATTTCGCACTACAGCTTTTCGGAGCCGAAACAACTTTCTATTGGTCAAAAGGCGCGGCCGCGTAGCCTAACGCAGCTAGAGCTCCGGAGTTGAGCCCGAGCTAAGTGAGAGGTTTAAAAAGTAACAGACTGAAATGGTGATAAAACGAACAAATGTGAATGTAAGTAAATATTAGTAAAGGCTAATCGAAAAGGCAAGCGTAATAAAGGTAAATAATTATTGTGGTTTGGAAAATGTCGACGGTCTTTGGCGACATCCCTAGAGTACCGGCATGCGAAGTGCCAAGGGTCTCCGGGCCGAAAACACGAGTATTGCAGGGTATCAAAGACAGGAGACTGAAACACAATCCTTATGTAGGCAAAACACGTGAGCACTTCAATTAGTTCGAAAACTTGAATCAAACCAAATATAGGGATGCGTTCATCCACGAGATGTGACGGTGTAAGCACATCCGTGCAGGTCACGTGACCTCATCCATTTCAGCCGATTCTCTGCGTTAAACAACGGCATGTTGAAGAATCTCCTTAAGGAGCTCCGAAAAGAGCTCGTACTTGCTCACAAAAAGGTCCACAAGCATAGGTGGGAACAAGATCTCGAGAAAAATAAGGCCCGTTTGACGTACGAGAAGCTCCAGTTGATAAAAGCCCGCAAACCCACAACTGAGGTGGAGACTAAGCTCAAGGCCTTAGAAAAAGGGGAGATCAGTTATCCGCCGTTGAGCGACAAAAAAGTTCAGACTCTCTTGGATTCTGAGGAAGACGTCTCAAATATCCAGAATGTGATACTCTTTTTAAAAAACCAGAGAGAGTACAATGAGCTTCTTGAAAGATACAACCCAGGCTTGAGAATCAGCCAGGAGGACAACGTGAGGAAGACAGCCAGAATGGTAGGATTGAAGGTTCCTGAAAACTAGCGAAATCCATTATATATTATTCGAATAGCATGCTACTGTATCCATATGAATAAAACACATTTTTATTGATATATCACATTTCCATAACCGTATAAAGTAGTCATATACTGACCAAAATTAAGTTCACCTCCTAGGCCAAACGTTTGAGAGCAGGCTGAACCGGATCCGTACAGTCCATGGATCTCTTTAACTTAATATTTCTCGTCATCAAGCATTCTTCAGATGCCTTGATCCGCGAGTTTTCCTGGTGAAACTTCTTCAAACTATCAATCAAAAGCATGTCATCATAATGATTGTGGCAGAATAGATTGTAGCCCTGGTGGTTCAGAAGACATCTTTGTAAATACTTCAGGCTGGCATCGAAATTGTAACCATAATTGTCCATGAGGTACAGGATTGCAAGCGAAAATAGAAGCCCATTGGACAAGTGCTGCTGCTCAAAGTGTTCGGCCACAAAAATGAAGTTTACCGACAGGTTGACATTCTTGATGAGCTTGAGTAACCGGTTGATATTGAACAACAGTTTCAAAGGCACCCCGTTCATGGTAGGAGACTCAAACGAGAGCTTGGAATCCTGGTAGTTGGAATTGACGAAGAACCGCACATTCAGGTTGTAGTTGTAGAAAAACGCCAAGTAGTTCTGCAAGATGCGGTTATACCTGGTGTGGAACTCTCGGAACGCCCAGTGGTCATTGGAGGTGTTTGGATCTAAGTTCAAGACGATGACATCAGACAGTATAACCGGTTGAGATTCATCTATGAAGCTCAAAAACCGCTCCGTCAGCCCACAATTTACTATAACCTTGATATTGTTGGTATCGAGCAATTTAGGCATCTGCAAGCTATTGTAGGATCCTAGAAGAGCAGACGGTGTCAACTGCAACGGTTGGATCGGACCTGCCACCATTGCTTGAATTTCAGATATTTCGAAAGATTCAAAGTGTTCGAAATTCAAGGTACTTTAATAAATATTTAAAGTATCTCAACGTATTCAAAATCTAGAATATATCGAAAAATATCTCGAAGATATTTCAGGGCTGGCTTTTTCGATAAATTTTTTAAAATTCAAAATGTTTGAACAGATACTTCAAAAGATAACTATTTCAAGTTTTGAATTCAAAAAAAATCTTAATCCAAAACCAAATCTCAAAATCTATAACAAACACAGCAAAATCAAAACTTTCAAAACTTTGGTTTTATTGTAGCAGAACTGTTTATTTTTAGATTGCAAAATCCGCTGTAGGTGCAAATATTCAGTGCGGAAAAAGGACGGGCAAATGGTCGAGATATCTCAAAGCGGTACTTGAGATGAAGCGATTTTGAGAACTAGCGATATTTGAAATGAGGTCGAAGGCGGAGCCACGGAGCTCGGAACGGAAATGTAGAAAAAAACAAGAAAAAGAAAGAAAGGTGAACAAAAAACAACCCCCCGATGAATGGTTTAGAGATGGGAGAAATTTAGTTCTGTGCATCGGCCTGCGGATACCCCAGCACTTTATATCCTGGGTATTAGGGCCCAGTACAGGAGCTGGCCAGGTGCGTGGAAGCGGCATTCAGAGAGACCGGGAGGCAAAGAGAGTGCATATAGTAGCCGCGTTCCCATTGCGGCCGTAATTGGCACGCGCACGCGCAAAGAAACCAAAAGAAAAATATTTCCTGCACCGCTTTTAAACACCTGTACATCATACACCCGTACACCATCCGCACAGCAAGCACCCAGCCACGCATACACACATGCAGACGCACCCGCAGACACCCGTGCACCAGGTCCCCTCCCAGCAAAACCCCACACCCAACATCTTAACACCCGTGCATCATAATCACACCCAACACGCACACCCGGACACCACAGCAAACTAATCTCCTTCACCTCTATCTCCTTCAAAATGTTCAGCACCTTCAGACCAGTCCTTTTCAGAAACACTTTCAAGGCCGTGCCCATTCTCTTGAGTGCAGGCACTCTCCTGTTATCCAGATCTTACATTTACAATGATGCAATTGCCGTATCAGCACCGCAGAGAAACTACAATCCTTCTGCGCTTGAAGCCAAGGTCAGAACCTCTTCTTTGGGAAAGAAAATTGACTATGGAGATCTCTGTATGGGCTCCGTAACAGGCCTTTTTTTGGGAGTTATCATTGGCAAGCTCTCAAGCGCAATTGTTTTTTTGTCCGTATCCAGTTATCTCTTGTTGCAATTCTTGGAGAACCGTGGCATTATTTCCATTCCCTGGACATCTGTAATTAGTGTTGGAAAAAATAAGATTGATTTGAAGTCATTGTTCTTTAACAAGCCAAGCTTCAAAATTTCGTTTGTCTCCACTTTCTTGCTTGCTGCATGGAACATCTAAGCAGGCCAAACGGGCTGCAAATCAACAAATCCTGGCTGAGAGAAGATGTCCATAAAAAAGTGAAACCTCCAAAGGGACAACTCTCCAGTATCAAAAACAAAAGTCACCGATATAATATTGTTGAGGCAAAGCAATTTATATAAGACCTTACCATAAAATGTACGATAAAATTTCTTCCAATATCTTGCTTTAAGACCACCAGCGGTTCCTTTATACCCTGAAATTATTTATTGGATTCGGGATGAACATTGGCTTCAAGAATTGACAGGGCCCATCAGGACTTTTATAAGCTCATGAGTAACTTTGGATAAATCTTAGAACAACTTTTGACCAAGGGCATGAATACTTAGACCTACCATACGATAGACCAATTATAGATATTTCTTGCCTACACTATTTGATTGACAAAGAGCACGTCATCTTAGGCTGTGACACCCCGTTATCAAGTCCAAAAACCAATGGGCAGGCCACTTGCAAGCTTTATATACCAAGTCTCTCATATTTAAATTTGATTCTTTTCAACTAAATACTGAAATGCTTTTTTATCAACTAAATACTCAATTGCTCTTTATTATACATGGTTATGCGTGGCTGGCCAACTTGGACATGACGTCGAATGTACCAGTTCCCACATTGTTCAATTTACCCATCACGATTTTGGCGGATGGCGAGACCAAGTCTTCTCTGTCTCCGTTAAGCACGGCCTTGGTCAAGAACTGACAAGTGGTCTCATACGACATCTTCTTGAATGCAGACGTGGACGAGTCAATGCCCATTCTGTTGAACGCAAGATACGTTCCCTCTCTGGTCATCATATCAGCGATCAAATCCAAGTGACGGGAAGACACCGAAATAGCGTAGGTCGAGAACACATTGTTGATCTCGTTGACGATCGTGTTTCTGGCGGCCTCCACTCCGTAGGTTTTCAACACTGCCGAAATGTCGTTGGAACGGATGTTGTTGACGTTGATGAAGTCGTCCTGCTCCCACATGGCCTTGAAATTGACACCTTCCGTGGTCAAGTTGGGGTCGTTGGGCGTACGGATACAACGGCCGATATTGGGAATTTCTCTCACCACCACCTTGCGGCACAAGTCCTCGATGATGTTGACCATCAACAACTTCTGGACGTCGCCAAGAAGTTCAATTTCGAACTCACACCATTCTCCATTGGCGTCATCAAAGTCGTATTTCTTCACTAAATGGTGCGCGGAGATCACCTGTGTCTGTCTGTCCTTAGCGTTTTTGGACAAAGGTTTCTTTTCCTTGGCTTCAGAATCGACCATTTCGGAATCGGACTCCGAATCTGATTCGGAGTCTGAGTCTGAGTCTGACTCCGAAGATCTCTCCATATCTTCATCCGATGTTTCCTCGGCCTTTCTCATGTTCTCGACTTCCTCATCATCTGGGCCGTCATATGAAACAGACTGTTTTCCGTTGGACTTCAACTTTTCATCCGTAGCATCGCCGTCATCATTAGAATCCTCCAATTTCTCCGTTGGAAGTGCTGCATCAGTCTGGGACTTTGGAAGCGCCTTACCAACTGCAGGGAGAACATCTGTGCGGGTCTGCTTCTTGATTTCCTTACTGATGGCAGCCTCCAACTTTTGCAAGAACTTGGTGCTGATGGTGTGTTGCAAGTGGTCCATCAGAATGTCGTACTCCTGCTCGTACTCCTGTCGGGTGTAGAAACGAAGCTTGATTTGGTATGACCGGTATGGTCTTGCCGTACCCTGCTCCACACCAGTGGTTTCCGTGACGAGCACACGGTCAATGAACTCGCTGAAACACACTTTGCCCACGGACTTGCAGAAGGAATCGGCCATTTCGCCCGACACGTCCTTCAAAAGAGGCAACGACATCTGTGGTGTCTTGATGGCAGCAGATGCAGTCATAATGATCTCTCTCATTCTAGGAATACCCAACGTCACGTTTGCTGCACCGTGACCGGCGAAATGAAAGGTGTTCAACGTCATCTGAGTGGAAGGTTCACCAATGGATTGGGCTGCCACGATACCAACGGCTTCGCCCGGTTGGATCAAAGACCGCATGTATTTCAACTGCATTAGCGCCTTGAACTTCTTCTCGGTAACACCATCGCTCAGGTGCTTGGTGAACAACAGACTGTTGTTTTTGCTAAAGTCATCGAGATCGTCCTGGAACTTCTCGGAAACAGAACCCAAGTACTTGGCCGGGTTGTACACGGAAAGTACAGGGTCATGCTTGACCTTCTGCTCGAAATGAGGCAAGTCCATCTGCTTCTTGAAGCTCTTGCGTACCTTCTTGCTGTATGCCAAGGCAGTTTCTGTATCCAAATGCTCGGCCAAATCACCCGGATTGTACTTGGTCAATAAAGCATCGTAGTTGTCGAGACAGAACTTAAACTGTGTCATGTGCGATTGCTTGGTCACATCCACGGCATCTCCTCCGTAGATTGCCTGCACCATGGATCCATCGGTATCACGCACGGAGTTGTCGTATGCTACGTGGATACCCTCCAACTGCTTGGTCAAACATCTCTGCAAATACCCAGACCGAGAGGTCTTAACTGCAGTATCAATCAAACCTTCTCTGCCGGCCATACAGTGAAAGTAGTACTCCTGGGGACGGATTCCAGAGTAGAACCGGCCCTTGATGTAACCACCGGCCCTAGCGTCGGTTTCGAACGGCTTAAATGCAGGCAACGTTTTTCCACTAACCATCACTGGCACTCTTCTTCCCTCTAACGCCTGTTGCCCTAAAAGACACATGATTTGGGAAACGTTGACAGCAGAACCCTTGGCTCCGGAAAGAGCCATGGCCTGCATCGAGTTGTAGGGAAACCGTTTCATGGTACCTTCGGGAATACACTTGCTGACCACTTGCGACGTGATGCTGTTGACCTTAGACTGGGAAATGGCATCCAAGATACCCAATTTGTCATCGTCTCTCAAGATCTCCTCCAATCTCTTCAACAATTCCTTGTTGTCGTTGGAGGTGTCGCTTTCCACGTTGGTGACTTCGCACGCGGCCTCACGGCCAATGTCCACGGACTTCTTCAATATCTCGTCTCTCCACTCGTTACCCTCGGATGTCAAACGCAAGTCATCCATGCCACAGGTGAATGCACCCATGACGGTGTAGTTGGTGAAAAGACGTCCCAAAACTGAAAGAGCTTTTCCAGCGGTATCTGGGCCATAGATTTCATGCAAAGAGTGCACTAAACCATATTCGGAGGCTCCATATTGCGACTTGTCCAAAATACCACAGAGCAACTCACCGTCCTTGAACAATACCTTGTTTTCGTCAGAGCCCTTACCCCAGTACTCGTTCTTGATTTTGTTTTTGGAAATCAAGTTGATGCCAGGCACTCCAGCAGGCTTGATATTTAAAAGAATCGTGCTGATCACTTGTTTTCCTGTCCATAAAGGTTCGGGCTTGAAGACCGTGGGAGGCAATGTGAGGAGCTTGGTGTTTCCGTTGGTGTGGCCATCTTCCGGACGGATACATCCATAGATTAGTTGCTGGTATGTTTCCCGGGTGAAAAAAGTGTCCTTGTTGGTCAACCAAACACCTGCACTGATGTGGTCCTGGATCAAGCCTCTCAAGGGAGCACCGGATGTGGGCGTCAAATACTGGGAGTCCGTATTGGCCAAATTGAGAGCTTCAGCTCTGGCATTTTCGTTCTGGGGAAAATGCATGTTCATTTCGTCTCCGTCGAAATCGGCGTTGTAGGCTCCGGTATTGGCATAATGTAAACGCAATGTTTTTTCACCGGGCAAAACACGCACCTTGTGTCCCATCATAGATGCCTTGTGCAACGTAGGTTGACGGTTCATGATCACCACGTCCTTGTTCTTAACATGACGGAAAACCTTCTTGTTCAACACGGTGAAACCGTTGGAAGGAGTCAACAACTGATTTGCAGCAGCCTTCCGCTGTTCCTGTGTCATGTGGAGCAACAGCACCATTTTGCCGTCTTCGTTTTGGATCGACATTGCACCAGGCCACTTTTCCGGGCCATTTATGACGGCCTGTCTCAACTCGGCAACGTTGTATGCAGTCACGGGTTCTGGGTAGGTCAATTTGACAGCGAAAACGGGTGGAACACCAATCTCGTTTGTTTCCAAGTTGGGGTCTGGAGAAATGACCGAACGGGCTGCATAGTTGACTCTTTTACCCATCATGTGTTTTCTAAACAACCCCTCCTTCTTTTCCAAAGCCTGCTTGATACCAGGAACAGGCATCTTTCCTGCAGAGGAGTTCTGGTTCTTGGTGGAGTCGATGAAAGCATTGGCGTCATTTTGAATGGTTACGAATGCATTCATCAACCGGTTGAAAAGAATTTTACGCTCTTCCGCGCTGGAAGCCTTTTCCTTGCTGAAATGGCCCGAGATTTGATCGTTCAAGTCCTTGATAAGAATAGCCGTTCTCAACACGTTGGTCAAAAGCTCATTTTGGGGGTTTTCATGCACATCGTCACCCAATTTGGTGGGCAATCTGAAGCGGGTTGCCGGCACAATCAATGCTTGGAGGAAAAACATATCGGCGCTGACTGGTGCCGTCATCAGCGGCCGCGAGTGGAACAATTTTTGCACAATGGCCTGTTCCTTCTCGAAAAGACTGCGTAAAATGTTTCTTACCTCGGCTGCCAAGACATACTTGGAACCGGACTTCAGCTGTACGGAAGGGGCTGGTTCGCTAGAGCCAGAGGTCTTTTTCAAGGTGTCGAGCCGCTGCAAGCCCTTGATTCTATTGGCAGATATTTGTGACTCTCTTAACCCATTTTCGAACACTTTCACGTAACCATCTTTACGGTACGTAGGGCTGTGCATGCCACAATTATCACATTTGGGCCTGCTGACAATTCGGGTATAGAAATCGTGAATGAGGTTCTTCCTCTCCTCACCCACTGTCTCTGTATTCAAGCCAAGAGCAGAGGTTCTTCCTTCAGCAATAGCATTTGCAATGGCCTCCTCAGCAAATTTCTCGGAGGCCTCTTTGAGTGCGCTTTTCTTGGCAGGGTCCAATTCCGTCGTAGATGACTCTTCTGCATCATTGCTGGAACCCTCCTTGGCCAACATGGACTCCAATTCCTGCAGCTCTAAGAGCAAGCCATACTGCACCAAACGCAACTGGCACACGTACTTGTGCACAGCCATTTCGTGGAGCTTCAAGCGGTGACAATAGAGACACGCCAGGCGCAAGAAAACGTACATTTGGTTGAAAAAAAGCGGGTTGTAAACTGGCACCGGCAACTCGATATGACCTTGGTGACCCGGGCACAGCACCTCATCAAGTCCACATGTGGTACAGAGGTTTCTGAGAAAGGCACCGAGGGCCAAGTCATACAAACCACCGGTGACGGAATGGCCCAAGTTGTCGAAAACATTTGGGTTTGTGATTTGTTTTGCGGAGAGTTTTCTAATTTCCGCAAGGGTCAACACCCCGAAATCCACCGACGTGATTTCCGAGCCCACGGGTTTAGAGATATCCATAGTAGGGTAGAGTAAATTTTTTTTGATGAGATGCGTATTAAGTGTTGATGCGCACGCTGCATGTGATCAAACTCACGTGCGCATCGGAATTTAGATATGATAAAGAATATTCGGATAAATCTAACATTTTTTATTCTTGAAACGTCTAACATACTCTGCTAGTCAAGATATAAAATCAAAGCATAGACTTTGGTTTATTAGGAGCAAACATCAGGCCCTAAGGTAAATGTAGTGCAGGAGTATAGTTTACAGTGAATCTTATCCAGTTTTGCTTGGTAGTATAGCTAGTCAGGTAGTAGCAACTAATTGAAAGTAAGATTTTGTTTTACTCCCCAATGTAGTTCTTTTTTTTGGCTTCAACAAGGACATTTAAAAAAAAAGGGTGAATTCGATCAATGTGTCTGTCAATTAAATAAAATGGAATTATGTAATAAAACAAGATTGATGACTTTGTAAATTTCACCACATTCAAACAAATAGAGTAACTTCGAATAATCAGGCTTTACACTGAAATGGAACTTGCCCCATTAAATCACTCAATGATTAATGTCTACGCTGAAACTTTTCCAGTATGATAAAAGCTCTTCATTGATTCAAACCTAAATTTTCCAGAAATGCCATATTACATCACCATCGTCACAATTTACGAACAAATCCTCATTTTCAAATTTTCCAGCTTTCGAAAATATGGTGTTGTTAGAGATAATGGTTGGCTATAGCATTTCGCCCACTACTAAGTAATGAGAGATAATAGTAATGATTTATTTTTGGAACTCCGAGGTATGAGGATATGAAGTTTTGTGATTACTTCACATTTAATGTCAAGTTATCGTAGCCAAAAAGCCATGGCCCCACAGTATGCCGGAACACAATCATAAAAAGCCCAATGGTAAACTGGACACCTAAGAGAAGCCTGCATAGGGTGGCCTCATGCATAGGCCCAAACCACACGAGGCACAAATTAATGATAGTCATGTTTGAGAAGGCTGTAATTTTGCCTTCTTTGGAAACCTCAATCAGAAGCAACTTGAGAAGTGAAAGTGTCTTCAAAAGGGCCAATTTGGCCGGAGAAAGCGGCTTTTCAATTATGGCAAAGCTGGGGTACATCTTCCCATCCGAAACATCAAACCGGGGTAACCTATGTCTGGGACAAGGCACAATATGGAACAACTGGAAGATGGAGTAGACGAAATTGATGATTTGCGGCAACAAAAAGATCAAAAGGGTCTTGGAAAAATGGCCCAAGATCCCTACAATAGCAAACACCATACCAGAAAAGTAGCAGTATGTATCACCCACAAAAACACGTGCAGGGTACACATTGAAACTGTAGAGAGCTATAGAAACCCCCACAAACGGGAGAAGAAAGATTGCCAGGAGGAGGTGTGAGTCATATGCAGCACTGGACACTTCTGGAGCGAATAAGTAAAGGAAATCGTTCAAGAGAAATATCAAGGCAAGCACAATAGATTGGCCCACCTCCAAACCGTTGATTCCCGCCAAGATGTTGATGGAATTGGGTGCAAAAATGGACAATGCTGACATGTAGAAATAATAGCCCACACCGAGATCTAAAAGCTTGGGCGATTTTAACGATGAAATTTCGTAATCAGCGGCTAACGTGGTGAACTTCAAGCCGGAAATAGACGTCACCGTAGCATTAATAAATCCGAATACACACGTCAAAAGCTCCACAATATGCTCCCCAAACGGCAATTCCATCAAGAACAGCGGAACGACTACCGATGTCACACTGAAATTCACATAGTACACAATGAGCAATGGAAGCGAAGCCACAGCAGGCAAAAAGAACTTGTGGCGCCAGCGGATATCAAACAAATCATCGAAGAAACCAAGCAAGATCGTACACATGAGGCAGAGAGCCCCAGATAAGTACTCAGCAAGTTTTTCGTGGGGAAAGAGGTCCGCATGGTCTGCAGCATTGTATTGCTGGGAATACAACTCCAGTAAGTCCTCCTCATTGGACATAGACAGAAACGACACTAGATACTTGAAGAAAACGAATGGAATAATGGCCACCAAAAGCACCATATACGTCACTGCCGGCACAATTCCCATGGCTTCAGGAATATACGCCACGGGAGGCTTTTTCAGGAGATCCTTGCCTCGAAGCCCAGCCTTGATGAAGCTATTCCCCAACTGGGGGATCAAATATGACGTGATCGCATACCCCAAAAGAGAGAATGCTGTAGCAGTTAGAAGAGGATTTTTGACCCTAACAAGAGCTAAGGCTACCCCTACACTCGTAAGCTGGAGACGGAGGGAGGTCATGATGTATTATGTTGTACGTGAATCGCAGCACGTGAGAGCCACGCGTACTTATATCACGTGGACGTAACGTGACTTAAGCTAGTTCTAAGAAAAAACCATGCAAGACCGATTGGTGCTTGAGGCTTTCTAGTGGATCACTAACTGTTAATTTTTATAATTTGTTTGAAATTGTGTTCGATGTTGTTGTTCAACACTGTTATTTAACACTGATATTCAAAAAGTTGGTGTACGGGTGTGGGTAACTGATAATGCACTTACAGACGTCGCAGCCAGAAAAAGGCCCCAAGTCTTCCAAACGATTTTCACTTCAGACTGTTTTGTCGTTCTATTTTCAGACTCGAGGTTTTTTTTTTAATTCGCAGTTTAACCTTTGTTTCACCTTGCTAGATCTGCGTATCATCCACAAACCTTGTTCGACCTTTGTTTCACCTCAATCTACCTTTTGATCTTTCTTTGACTTTTGTTTCAGGCTTGTTTGAATTTTGTTTGAAGTTCATTTTTCTATAGCTTTATATTCATTTTCATCATGAGGTCCTTTCAGACCGGCCACGAGGAGCTTATCCACGACATCAAATACGACTTCTACGGCAAGCACGTGGCTACAGCATCATCGGACCAGTGCATCAAAGTATTCGACCTAGACACGACTACATCCACGTGGGTGCTTAATGACCTGTGGAAAGCCCATGACTCGCTGATCGTTAAGGTCACGTGGGCGGCGCCAGAGTTTTCGGCGTTTAAAATCTTGGCCTCGTGCTCATACGACCGTACAGTCAAAATTTGGCAAGAGATACCGGACGAGCTCCAGGGTCTGGGTAGGCGGTGGGTCAAGTTGGCCACGCTAGCAGTGGAGCTGTTTGGTCCTATTTACGACGTGCAATTTGCACCCGCACACCTTGGTTTCAAGTTGGGTTGTGTGGGGCTGGATGGCGTGGTGCGGATTTACGAGTCAATGGAACCTGCGGATTTAAGTGTGTGGCTGTTGACTTCAGAGCTTTCGATTCTTGATTCGCACCTTCCGGCCAAGAGCCTCCAGAGCAGTTTCTGCATCGAGTGGTGCCCGGCCAAGTTTGCCAAAACAGAAAAGTTTGCCGTGATCGCCTTGGACCAGGGCTTTATCTACAGTACTCAGAAATCGGCCAAGGATGTTTCCGGAAGTGATATGGCGTTTGAGGATGGGTCGGAACAAAAAGTTCAAATGGTCAAGGTGTGCAACCTACCGGAGCACAATGGTCTTATCCGGTCGGTTTCGTGGGCACCATCTATGGGCCGCAGCTACGACATGTTGGCCACGGGATGTAAGGATGGCTACATTAGGATCATCAAGGTGTCGGAGGAAAACGGCGAATTCAAGACGGACATTGTGGCGAAGCTCAACGACCACCGCCAGGAAGTGTGGCGAGTGCAGTGGAATTCTACGGGCACAATTTTGAGTTCGGCCGGTGATGACGGAAAGGTGCGGCTCTGGAAGTGCAACTCGGGCTCCGAGTGGAAGTGTATGAGTGAAATTAACAGTAGCAACCGCAGGACCGATCAGCACCGGTGAAAAGTGTCGTGAAGTGGGAAACTAAGAAGAGTGGGCGAAAGAGTAATAATGAACGTAGCGTATATTGGAAGGATAGACATGTAACCTAGTAAAAAGAGTTTTTTTATAAATTACGATAAAGGTTCCTGAAAGACCAGTTTATCACCCTATAGCAAGTTATTCGTCTCTATGGCCAGCTTCAAAACTTGTGAAAGTCGCTAAGTAGTATATATATATATATGGAGCCGTTGAGAAAGTACTATAGAAGAAGTAGAGCAAAGAGGTAAATGAAAAATAGGTAGAGTAGAAAAGTGTAGTCATACGTGTATACTGGTTTTTGTTTAGGTGTGATCTAACAAGTGCAGTATAGTATGATTGCTGAAAAATCGAGTGTAAATCTTCACTTGTAATCTCATAAAGCATGATATGATAATATTCAAGAGTGACATTTTGATCAATATGAACTTAGTATTTATATGAACGATAACCGTTGCCGTAAGGGTGTTGAGCCCTGAATTATTGGAGAAAATTCACAATAAAAGGTGATTTTCTAGATAATAATTTAAGGCTCGAGAAAATTACTATTCACCATTAAAGACTAGTATCAAATAATGGTATTGACTCACTTTTGCTGATTTTCATTGTTTTTCCGATTTTCGGTGATACTTTAATTTCTTTAGGTTTTCGGTTTTTGGTGAATTATGTTGGCAGACCGCGATACCTTCGATAATCAGTGGAAGATCACTTGATTACTCAGCATTGGAAAGTGACAAAAACAATTCCAAGATTTTCTCAAGGTGCTTAAGAGGATTCTCCAGAAATCCAAACTTCAACCTCCAATTTTTTTTTTTTGACTTAGCTATGATAATACTTCTCTTCAGCGATTGTAGTTCACTCCCAGCATCTACCACATGCAGACTACAAAAAGAGTTTTTAATTATGCATCTAAAATTTCTTTAAATGGTTCACCTTCCAGATTCGTTCAAGAGTCAGAAGGACGTATATTAAATCATACAGATCATTGCATCACAGTCTTTGTGATCACTATAATGGAAATTTATTTACTGCCTCTGGGGTAATATATACACCTTAAAAACTACTTATACACTGTTGCTATATTACAAGTATTGGTTATGGCTTTGACTGCTGGTACTTTTTCCAGACACTTCATTCATTCATTTTTTTTTGCTGCCTCGCTATATGTTTCTCTTTCTCTTTTTTATCACCGGCTCGGGCTTGGAGAGTTGGTCCCAGAACTCTTCGGCGTCCGCAGCTTCCTTCTCCTCTTCCGTCTTTTCCTCATCCTCAAGAACACACACCGAAGAGATTTGTGTCCCCAAGTACACCTTCATAAGCATTTTCCTGGATTGGATATCAAACACGCGCAAGTACCGGTCGAGACCCCCAAATACCACTTTTCCTGTCGAAAGGTACACTTCTACAGCATGGACTGCTCCGGTGTTTCCGCCTTCAGAGTACTTTCCTAGTAACTTCAAGCTGGGCTTGTAGAAAGTGCCTGCAGACGCCGAAACAATGCGGTGGGCTTTGGCGTCGATTTGAACCAATGAAAGCTTGGCCACAAAAGTATGCACATCCGTAATGATGATCTCTGTCTGTTCAGAGTTGGCGAAATTAAGCGTAAGGATGGGCTTTTCGCTGACCTTGTACGAGTCCAAGGGCACGGAGTCCTCTTTGGTGTTGTACTTTCTGATATGGCCATATCGGGTGGACGTGATGAGGTGAAAGGCTCTTTTGAAAGTTTCTTTGGTGAAGAGGATCTGTGTGATCCAGATAGGTACCTCTAAGTCGAGATGGTCGGGTTCCACATTTTCGGCCTGGAACAAGGTCTTGAGCTTCCACTTCTTGGCATCCGTGAACCAACTCTTGGTAATTTTGGCGGTGCTATCAAACAACCGTAAAATCTGAAGATCGTTGTCCCTGCCTCCGTATGCGAAAACACCCTTATTGTATGGACAATGTACAAAAGCGTTGGTGGTGACAGTTTTTCCGGCCTCTTTTTGCTCTCTCAAAGGCAATTCTAATTGAAGAGGCTCCACTTTAAAGTCCTCAAGGTAGACAATGAATATTTTCAGCGACTCGTATGCGGCCACAGCAAAGCCATACTCTTCAAAAGTCACCAACGATATGGGCTTGTCGCCTTGCTCAATCGGAAATTCATAGGAGTGCACCAAACGGTAGTTTTCTTCAGGCACTGAAGAAGAGCCAAAGTACTCGAAAACACACAAGATTCCACCAAGACGGTGTGCAAGAAGGTACTTGCCCTGGAAGAGCTCGAGCTGTTGGATGCGAGTCTTGACGTTAATAAATTCGTCTTTTTGGAGGATATTCAGTACCAACTCCGGGCGTTGACCATCCTTCTGAGAGGTATCGGTGCCACGAGAACACAATACCTCTTTAATATTACCTGTTTCGTCACAGGACGCAAAGAAACGCATCTTGAAGAATGCTGGAACTCAGGTCATCTCGCGGTGATGAGAGAGAGATGGTGGACTGCACACAGGCCAAAAAGAAGAATTTCCAGAAACACCACAAAAGAGAACACCAGAACCGCTTTCAAGGAATCACACACATGGAGCTGCCGAGTTTTGAATTTCATCTGCTTAATCGCAGATGATGCCCTCACCGAGGGCCTTTTCTCTCCACACTATGTTCTCATGGAGCAGTTCCTGCACAGGGAGGATCCTGTTTTTATAGAAGTGTTCCAAGATCCACTCGGACTTTTTAGCTTCGCGGTCCACCTGGGTAAGCGTTTTGTCATACTCGTGGATTTTGGCCGCGAACGTCTCCGGCGACTCGAAGAGCGAATAGAAGCCACATACTCCGGAAAACGCTTGCTTAATCCGGAAATGGTCGTGTCCGCGACAAGAGTATAATTGGTAGTTTATCTTGCCCACTGAACACACCACTTCGTCTCGCTCACAGAGACGGTCAATGTAGAGCCGAACCATTTCGAGAAACGGGGAGATTTTCAGCGAGAAGTCCACGAGCGACTGTGCTTTGTTGACACACAACTTTTGGTTGGCGGTGATTCGGCAAAAATCCTTGATTTTCCCCAAAAGTTCCATATGCGTGGCCATGGCTCTTTGGAACTTGATTCTCGACTGAAAGCAGCTGTCGTTGTTGACTAAATCCATGCAGTCGTCAACCAAAGTCTCGAACTCCAGAAATCCTTTGTAGTTGACTGTGGCCTGGTGGTTAAAGCGGTGCACCAACTCCGCCACGGAACGGTTGGCCACCTCCACAAATTTTTTAAAATCTTCATAGGATTCGCCACACTGTTTAAAGAAAAGGTGCATTTTGTGGAGAAAACTGAGTATGGCGTCTTTACACACTGGGTTGCTCAAGCCGCCATGAGGATGGCACCCGAATTTGGTGTCGGTCACGGAAAAATTCTTTAGTATGTTTGCAAAAATCCCTTTCAAGTGCTGCAAACCCTGATGTAATTGTTCCCAATAATTAAGGGGGTGAGTTCCCGAGTAAACCTCTATATTCTTGCTGAAGATCAAGTCCCCTGATTTCAGGTAGTGTATGATATCCAAAGAGGGCATATTATAGGAGTGATAAGCGAAAGAGGATCAGAAAATAAAATCCCAAAAAACCTAAAAACTGACACTTAAAAAGTAGTACTTACAGATTATGTCCCCAAAAGCACACCATGGCTGCTAAAAGTAGTGGGCAGGCATGTGCAGGCGCGAATAAAGCGAGATCCGGTCACAAACACCTGCCGCCACAAACACCGATACACTACCATAAGTTCATCGATATTTTTTCTTTCAGAATCCTTTTGTATATATCCAACGCAAATTATAAATTCAGACTATTTATGAAATACCGTTGAGAATTTATAATAGCAAACCACAGTTTAAAAACTAGCAANATTTATAATAGCAAACCACAGTTTAAAAACTAGCAAAAATGGGCGTGTGGCGCAGTTGGTAGCGCGTTCCCTTAGCATGGGAAAGGTCTCCGGTTCAAATCCGGACTCGTCCACTCTACTTTCTTTTTTACCAATTTTTTGAAAATTTTACCAGACATAATCTAAACTGTTATGTTTTATTGTTTCGTAATATCTTGTCATATACCTCCAATACATTATATGACCATTGTCAGTGGGCTCTATCTATGCACGTGGGGTCGTGTCCTACCCATCGAATACCTAGCAAAGCTCTAGCTAAATTCTTTGGACCTGATATTCTTGCACCAATAAGCGGCTACCAGCTAAACCTCTCGTGATTTACATGAATTTTCCCTATAAATTGGTTCCCTTATTTAGCAGGATCCTGTTATATCCGGGCACGCTCAAGGTTTTTGATTGAAAAGCTTCCCCATATACACACATATACTACCCTTGTAATCTCTCTATAAATATGCAGCCATCCCTAGTTACATTCATATCCCCCATATACACTTAAGCTTCATATTTCCTATATATATAGTTGGAGCTCTAGTGGGTGCAATTTGCGCATCACACCCGTGCACCGGGCAGTAGAAAAAATCTCATCTTCGAAGTCTCCATCCCATCTTCACTATGTCTAGCGTAATTGGTATCACGTTCGGAAACACCTCGTCGTCCATCGCCGTCGCCAACTCAGATGGCAAGGTTGATGTCATCGCCAACCCCGACGGAGACAGAGCCATCCCCTCTGTTTTGTCGTATGTGGGAACCGATGAGTACCACGGTGCTCAGGCTGCAGCACAATTGGTGCGCAACCCCAAGAACACCATCATAAACTTCCGGGATTTCTTGGGCAAGAAGTTTGCTGAAATCGACGCTTCCGTTGCAAGTACAGGAGCAACGCCAGTGGAGACTCCTGAAGGAGGAGTGGGCTACAACATTGTGCGTGAAGAAGGACACACCGAGCTTGTGAGCGTGGAGGAGGCCACCACGAGACATTTCAAGCAGTTGAAAACCGCTGCTGAGGACTATTTGGGAACCAAGGTGGAAAAAGCCGTTTTGGCCTTGCCCACTAATTTCTCCGAGCACCAAAAGGAGGTTTTGGAAAAGGCTGTTGCACATGCAGGACTCCAGGTGATTCAGAGTATCAACGAGCCTTCTGCTGCGTTGTTGGCTCACTTGACCGCCTACAGCACCCGTGATCACGACTGCTTGCAAGATGACAAGATCTACGTTGTGGGAGATTTCGGTGGAATCCGGTCGGATGCTGCAGTGATTTCTGTGCGTGGAGGAATCATGACCATTTTGGCCACGGCGCACGAGAAATTCGGTGGTGAGGAATTGGACGCCGCTATTTCCGAGCACTTCTGCAAGGAGTTTGAGAAGAAGTACAAGGCGGACCCTCGCAAGAACGCACGTTCCATGGCAAAGTTGAAGGCCGAGTCCATTGTGGCCAAGAAGACCTTGTCCAATGTGCAGTCTTCGTCTTTTTCCATTGAGTCTTTGGCTGAAGGTTACGATTTCCTCTCCAACATCAACAGGTTGCGCTTTGAGTTGGCCGCCCGTAAGCCTTTGAGCGACATGACTGCTTTCATTGACAAGGTTTTGGCCAAGGCAGGTTTGGAGGCCTTGGACATCGATACGCTTCTTCTTGTGGGAGGATGTGCTAATGTGGTCAAGTTGGCCCAGAACTTCCAATACGTTTTCCCTGAAAGCACCAAGATCGTGGCTCCTTCCATGGACACACGTGCCACCAACCCAGAGGAGTTGTCCACCAAGGGAGCAGCTTTGAAGGCTGCACTTGTGGAGTCGTTCGACCATGACGAAATCAAGGAGTCGCTTTCCCCTGTGATTATCAACACACAGCACCTCCAGAAGCCAATCGGGTTCAAGGATGCTGAAGGCAACTTCCACACCATCTTGGCTGCGCAGGCTTCGTTCCCCATCAAGAGAACCGTGGAGGTGACCAACGGCAGCAGCCCGGATGTTTGCTTCGAGTTGTATGAAGGACAAAGAACCGTCAAGGAGACGGTGGTTGAGGCTCAACCAGACTCTGATGCTGAATCCGACGATTCTGATGAAGAGCCTGAGGTCAAGCGTGAGGTTGTGTACAAGCCAGGCGAATTGTTGGCCAAGTTGGCCATGACCGGATTGGAGGCCAACTCCAAGATCGAGATTCTCTTGAACATTACCCAAAACGGCACCTTGCATTTGGCCGGTAGGGAGATGAAGCGTGGCTCCGCAGTGGTCAAGGGTGAGATCTCCAAGTAAACTTGACTTCTTAGAAGTAGATAATCTCTGATACAAGGTGTAACTATTTATCGATATTGGTGTTGTGATATCTCATCTTTAATTTGTAGAATAGACGTTTTGGGAAAGAGAATCTGTTTCAGAGTAAAGGTCTCGCTGATTTCCGTGATCTTGATGTTTTAATTATATAGAGACACTTCTAGTACAAGAAAATACCAGTATGTCCAGTATAGAATTAGCATTACTATATTGCATTATTTTACAGTGCTTTCGGTAGATAATCAATCTTGCGAGAGTCAGAATTTGTCCCAGCTTTAATACTTTAATACCACTTCAAGAAATTGAGTAATGCCAATTTATAGAAGATTCTGGGGTTCAAACAATTCATTATGTACACGTTGTGACTTAATCGACTCCTAAGATTCTAGGCTTGGTTCGGAACCCACAAATTTTAAATGAGGCTTTGCTTATGTAGAGTAATTGACATATATAACCATAGGCCTTTTTGATGCACCATAGTACAAGGTCAGACAAACGGGAACCAATTTCTAACATGCTTACTATATGGTTCAATGTCGCCCCTCTGCTATTAAGCTACTATCGCTATTACGAAACACTACACTACTACTGTAGTACTACGTTACCAGACCGCTACCACTATTAATCCCTACTACTTCGA
Source organism: Metschnikowia hamakuensis (assembly GCA_002370815.1). Classification (NCBI taxonomy): domain Eukaryota; kingdom Fungi; phylum Ascomycota; class Pichiomycetes; order Serinales; family Metschnikowiaceae; genus Metschnikowia; species Metschnikowia hamakuensis. The sequence continues at coordinate 622 of NKZZ01002064.1, read as the reverse complement.
TACTCTACCATCAGACTACATTAGTATTACTACTAATTTTTGCTTCTCAATACTTGTGTGAGGTTATATTCAGCTAGGCTATTAGCACGACAATCAGCTCGTCACTCTTCACATTTTGCAGAAGCTCACGAAGATGAGTGTTATGATCCTATAAACCTAAACAGAGAAACAACAAGAATAACTTAATTTACAGATTTATTTATTTACGTGTTAATTTTTCTTTACTATTAGAACTTAGCAGGTTTGAGGACTGTATAAAACAAAGTCATATCAATTTGCATATTCGTATACTGTAGTTAACCTTAAAGAGATTTCTCTGGGGATTCATCTAACTAGGCGAACCTGTTAATTCTAGTATACTTCTCGGCATCTGTGGGTAACCCCTTGGAGTTTCCATGGTTTCCTTACCCAGCCGGATCTGCAGTGCAAGGATCATTATGCATATCAACACCTAATAATCAAGGGAACTTGAGTACTAAATAACGTTAGGAGGAACTATAGTCACTTGATACTGCATACTAATCCTCATAAAAAAATTCTCTCGATCTCGTGTTAGAACTTAACAGGTTTAGGGACTGTATAGAATAAAGTATCATCAAAATGTATAGTCGTATACTGTATT